>SNQJ01S0189242.1:15520-33548 GCA_010110895.2 Picea sitchensis | reverse complement strand
AGAAAGTTATGGTTATTTGAAAATTGTCCATTAATTTTTCTGTTCACTCTTCCACTTGGTGCAATTTTTCACTGTAATTATGCATTTTTGCACCTACTCCATTGGATATTTAGTATGATATCAATTCAGTTTCTTAATATACATATTTTGGACAGTTTTTCCAAGTTTCACCTCTTTCCAACTTCCGGGCTGTGAGTTACAACCTACTGAAGTTCTAGGCCAATTAGTGTTTTTGATCTGGAATTCTATAGGTACCTTCTTTGCCATCTTAAACATTTTTATCATATCCAGAAATTTAATTCAACTCTAGGAATGTATTCTATGGTTCAATATATTTCCATAGACTACTCCTTCACCTCAATATGATTCTGGAGCATAAAGTTATGGCCCTTTGAAGTTAGCGGGGTCTTAAAATTTACCCTCCATTGTTTGTCTTGTAACTTCCTCGTAAAAGCTTTGTTTGACAAATGATTTACACCATTAGAAATCTCTCTCCAAGCTCTTTTATTTGAGATGCAAAGACAAATTGTACCTTGGTACATTCTGTTCTCTAGTTTTTTGAGTAGCTAAAAATATTGTTTACATCCTCAAAAACACGCTGCAAAAATATGACCTTCAAACAGTGTAAAATGTCGCAAAAATTTGTTGGTTTTTTGTTGTTGTACACCATCCAAATGACTTCGCATCCACAAATTTGAACCTGTACATCCACATTTATCATGCGTAGAAACACCATAAGGGAATGCATGCTCCGCACATCTATAACCAATGTGGATCACTTCTCTGTCGCGCCAATTACTTGTGCACACTAATTTTTGTCGCGCGCAAATATCTACCATGCACAATTTTGGCTCATGCACTAATATCTGTTGCGCACAATTTTTGTGTCACATGCTAATATTACGTGCACATTTTACTCTATGCACTGCATCATTCTAAATTTTAGTACACCCCCACCGCACACCATTAACTAAACTGTTGCACGACATCATATACTCACATTGTGCGCGCACAAACCAAATTTCTCTGCTCTCTGTCAATATTGCACACACCACGCGTGCCATTATTATGTGTGTGCACACTGTGCGCACCAGTATTATGCATGCGCCACTCAATACGCACCACACAATGCTAATTTTAGTGCACACACCCACACGCCAAAATTGTTCATGCATTACCACTATGTTTTCCGTAGCGCCAAAATTAAGTGCGCACACTCGCATGCCAATATTTTTCACACACTAACACTCTACACTACATAGAGACAAATTTTAAGTGGGCACACCTACATGCCAATATTTTTTGCACAATGCCACTCTGCACTGCACAATGCCAAATTTTAGCATGCGCACCCGCATGCCATTATTTTTCTACGCAATGCAACTCTGCATCGCCCAACACCAAATTTTAGCACGTGAAACCGCACACCAATATGTTTTCGTGCAATGCCACTCTGCACTGTGCAGTGCCAAATTTTATCATGCGCACCCTCACGCCAATATTTTTCCACGCAATTCCACTCTGCACCGTGCATTGTCAAATTTTAGCGCACGCACCCACACGCCAATATTTTTTCGCGCAATGCCACTCTGCACTGAACATCACCAAATTTTAGCGCGCACACACACGCCAGTATTTTTCAACGCAGCACAAAAGTTTAGTGCGCGCATCTGCACACCAATATTTTTCTATGCGATTCCACTCTACACCGCGCAACGCTAAATTTTAGCACATGCAACTGCACACCAATATTTTTCCACATATCACAATCTTTTTACTATGCATCATGCAGTTTTAGTGCACCCACCTACACACATTCATTTTTATGCGCATAAATTCTTCGTGAATTCCGCTATGGAAATGGGGGCTTTTGCCTAACTTTTTACCAACTCCATGCAAATGCTTCTAATTTTTACCATGGACGCTCTATAACTTGAAATTTGGCCACTTCGAAATAAATTATGTGTGAAATCTCACTTCAAATCAACTTGCTTGGCTCATCCAGGCTCAGTGTTGAAAACTGGAGCTCTGATACCATATTGTAACATACATAGCATCCAACTAGGTTATGCCATGTAAAAAAATTTGAACTGTATGAAAATTAAAACATATACACATAGAAACTATTGTAGAACTTTATATATATAAATTAAAATAGAAAAATACATTCTGTAAATGCACAGATTCATATGGAAATAATAGTAACATATACATGCAGCATAGACGAGCAATACCCATAAATATAAAGATAGGTATAAACCACACACGGGAGAAAACCATAAAATTAAACACATAAATAATAATGCAACATGTAATTTAACACACAATTGACACTTATCTTGGTAAAAATATCACCAACTGCGTGCAAACCTTCCACAAACCTCCCAGACTTAGACCACACTGCTCATCACTCTTAGCAGTGGGTCACCCCCAAGCTGGGACTAAACTCCACCCAGGTAAAGGGATTCCAAACTAGGATGTTGTATCAAAGACAACAGGAAAGACACTGTCACAGGTGCCAAAAAAAAATAACAACCTACAGTCCCTCATTCTCCACATACCTATCCCACCCCAGGAAGTGTGCCCCTTCTCTACTCAATAGCCCCTTGGCTACCCCACTTCCCTTCTAGGGCTTCAACAATATGTCGGATAGGAAGTCTCAGAGCCCTGTAGCCAGAAAGGAAGTCTTAGAGCCTTGTAGTTGTAGTTTAGCACCTTCAAGAATCAGTTCCCATCAATTCTCTCACCTAGAGAGAAATTGCTCACAGGCCTAAAAACCCGCCTCTTTAGTATCCCACGAGCCTGACAACCCGCTTCTTCATTTCATCTCCCAAGCTAACTAGGTATAGATACAAATATGGGTATCGATATAGGTATAGGGAGGTACGGAGGACAACTCAATGAGTGAATAAATGATGATGGAATGAATGAATGAATGGATGAAATGATGGGAAAATTAACTAAGTCCAAACTATATGTATGCATGTTCCCAAATTGACACTTGTCATGTTGAGAGCTACTTTGGCCCACTTGTCCCCATCCTTAGAACTTAGGATAAAATAATTATCCATAATTTATACTTTAAGGAATATTAATATAATATTCCTTTTTGGATTAAGCTCCCTAGCTTATCCCTTTTCCTTAAGTTTTATCCCCCCCTTTCCCTAACTAGTGGAGTTTAGTCCCCCATACTCTTTTATCATGGTCGGTCTACACACAGTGATGTATTTTATATTAATGATGAGACATATACAAAAATAGGCTCACTGGCCTTTAGCATCTAGGCTCTCTTGCCTAATTCAAAACATAAGCCTCCTAGCTTATAATAACTGGCTCACCAACCTATAGAACACAACATATAGACAAAGGCTCCCTTGCCTCAAAATAGCTTTCACTTAAGTTTGTTGTTGTGGTATCCTAGAATGTGCACACTTCATCAACTTAGTGCACAATACATGTGCACCCTAACCATGGAAGGTGCATACAAAAAATGATATCAAACAACTCACCATCTTAAGTACATTTGCATTTACATTTACAATTAGGTTTGGCCTAGGGTTAATACAAGACCCGTGTGGCTCAAAGGTTATCAAGTTTGATGTCATGAATGTTAAGCCTCACTTACCTAACCACGTGTCATTTCAAATCCATGTGGAATACATGAAGGTTTTCATTAAGCGTACTGTAATTTATGAAGGTGTTTCAACATCCGTGATGTCTCTATCATGTTGGGAAGCCATTGGCTCTCTGCCCCTATCTCAATCCATGACCATGTTGACTACATTCGATGGGAATTATTTTATACCCCACGGTATTCTTCCCACTTTTCTGGTCTAGTTAGGTGGAAATACTATTGTGGTCAATGTCTAGGTGGTTTATGTGCCTCTCAACTACAATATGATACTATTGCATAATTGGACTTATGCTATTATAGTCATTGTGTCATCGATTTTATGCATTCTATTATTTCCTGACAAAGGAAAGATTGTGACAATCGACCAATTGTCCTTTGCACATACTGGTCCTTCTGCATCGGTGGGGACTACAGTCCTTGTTATTGATAATTCTTAGAAGGAAACTGAGAATGTTGGTGTCAGAATATATTCCTCCTTGATGGGTACTTTTGATTTCATGGCACCAATTTCATATGTTAATGTCATCTTCGATAAGTCTTCATCATCAATGATGTGTGTTCCTTTATGTACTTCATATTTTAATGACCCTTGGACCCTACCTTCCCCAACTATGTTGTACAGAGGCCATTCACACATTGGGGTGGCGATTCCATTGTCTGCAGTAGAAGTTGTGTATCAGGATGTTCAAGAAGCTACTACTGACCTAGATCCTTCCTCCTCATAGAAGGATGAGGTGGATCTCATATTATACCCATATGGGTCGTTCAATAATCTTGTTCACATGATTTCCTTGATGATACTTTACCTTTGTATGAAGACATATTATAGGCCATGTCTAGTCCTTGTAGGCCTTGGGACAATATGCATCATCGATCCTATTTTCTCTCAGAGCTTGTTAGGATTGAACAAGATGAGTTTAGATCCACCCTTAGTGAGATGGTCGGTCATGTCTTGGTTTCGTTAGATACACATGGTATTTATGCCTAAGGAAACATGGAGAACATTTCTCCTATCGTCATGATCGACATCTCTTGAACCCCTGGTAAAATTGAAAATATATATATCAGCGTGGATTGTTCGCCTGAGGAAATTCAAATCTACACCGATCTCTTCAAGAAATTTTGAGATGTATTTGATTGGTCGTACAAAGAGATGTTAGGGATCAACCCCAACATTGTCGAAGATGAAATTAAAAATTATATGAATGATAAACTTGTTTGACAACGTATTAGAATTGTTAATCCTAGGAAGGGCCTCACTATTAAGGCATAGGTGGATAAGCTACACAATGCTAGCTTCAACCACCTAGTTTCATTGACCAAATGGGTGTCCAACCCTGTTCCTGTAGATAAAAAGTAAGGAACCTTCCATGTAAGTATGGAATTTAGGGACCTAAATAAAGCTTGTCCTAAAGATAACTTCCCCACTCATTTTATTGACCAGATTATTGATGAGTGTGTGGGAAGCAAAGTCTTTTCCTTGATGGATAGATTTTCAGGTTATAATCAAATTCAACTCAAACCCAAGGATCAACACAAGACGACATTTATTTGTCCTTGGGGTACCTTTGCATAACGAAAAAATTCTTTTCAGTCTTAAAAATATCAAATCCACCTTCCAATGTGCCATGACCTTTGTGTTTCAGGATCTTAAGAATATCATCAAATTTTACCTATATAATATCGTTGCTCACTCTCACAAGAGGTGGATCACTCAACTCACCTTCAACTAGTATTTTAGAGATGCCTTTATTATCACATTTGGTTGAACCCTCACAAGTGCATCTTTTGCATGAGGTCTGGTCATATTTTAGGATTCATAGTTTATGAGCATGGGATCACGGTGTATCCTATGAAGGTTGAGGAAATACTTTGGTTTCCTCCCACACGCAACATTCAATAAATTCAGGGTTTACAAGGGAAAGATAACATCCTGCATCGTTTAATAGTTACCTATGCCAATATAACTAAAGGTTTCATGTGTCTTTTGAAGAAGGGCACTCCATTCATATGGTATGAGTGAGCCATGAATCCTTCTATGATCTTAAGAAAGCCTTGGTATCAACGCCTTTGTTGAAGCCCCCATATTATAGTAGATAAGTTTTTCTTTATATCATCACGTCTGAAGGGATGATTGGTATGGCACTTTTTTTAGGAGGATGATGAGATCCATGATCATGTTTTCTACTACCTTATCTTAAATCTAGTTGGTCCTGAACTTAAATACTCCCACATAGAGAAGCTAGCCTTAGCTGATGTGCATGTGATTCAGAGATTGTGTCACTATATCTTACTCTACAAGACTACCATGGTTTCAGATATCAATCCATTTCAATATGTACTTACTAGGTGTATCATAGGGGGGGAAATACAATAAGTGGATTATTATTTTTCAAGAATTTGATCTTGATTGTGCTTCTGCGAAATCCAAAAAATCACTAGTTTTTGTAGAACTGATGTCAAACTTCCCTAGACTAGATGAGGATATTTTTCACGACGATTCATTCATGGATGAACATATATTCCTTATCTCATCTTTATACCCATGGTACAAATATATTTTAATCTACCTTCAAACCCTGAAGGTCCCCCATCATCTATCGAGAGACAACCAACGACATATACCTCATCGGGCGAAGAACTACCTTATTATCAATGACACTTTATATCGTCGAGGGGTGGATAATATTTTGCGTCATTATTTGAATTTCAAGGAGGTTGAGGCCATTATCAATCACTATCACATTGGGGTATGTGGTGGTCATTTATTTGGTCTTGCGACAAACCAAAAGGTATTGTGAGTTGATTTTTTTTTACTATCAATTTTCAAATATTTCATTGAAGCAGTTAAGAAGTGTCACCCTTGCCAGGTGTTCACTTGGAGAATGAACTCGCACCCAACCCCTCTTCACCCAATCATCATATTGGTCCCTTCACCAAGTGGGGGGTGTATTTCATGGAGTACAACCTAGCCTCGACTGGGGGCACCATCATATTATCATTGTCATGGATTATTTTACTAAATGGGATGAGGCTATTCCTACCATTAAATATCATGGTAATTATACAATTTTTTTTGTATTCAATCATATTATATCCTAGTTCAAAATCCAAAAATATATTATCATTGATCATGGTAGTCACTTCTAGAATGATATGATGATAGAGTTGGCATTGAAACCGGGGTTTACACACAATCATTCTTCCCCTTATTATCCCCAGGAAAATGGACAAGTAGAGGCTTTGAATAAATATCTAAAGACCATTTTGCAAAAAACTATCAATTAGAGTAAATCTAACTGGATTGTTATGCTTTACCCTACACTTTGGGAATACCAAAACATGGTAAATACTTCCACCGATTTCTCACTGTTTCATTTAGTACATGGCGAGGATTCTATTCTTCCCATTGAATGTGAAATCCGTTCTCTTAAGTTGGTAATCGATCTCCTACATGACACGATCAATATCATAGAATACCTCATACACCCAGAGAAACGCGATGAGAAGGTTCGACATGCCTCTATGGCTATTGAAGTGAATAAAATATGTGTTAAGGTCTAATACTATAAATCCGTCTATCCCCGACAATACATTGAGGGTGACTTGGTTCTCCTTTATGGCCAAGCCAAAGAACCACTAGGGGTAGGAGATTTCAACCCCATGCGACACGATCCTTATATCGTGCGATGTGTCCTAGATAAAGGAGCCTACGAATTAGAATATTATGAGGGGAATATGCTAGACGAGCCTAGAAAAGGGATCTACCTTAAAAGGTATTACGCTTGAGCCCTCAAGCCCAAGCATGACCTTTGTATATTAGTGTATCTTAGTGTATATACTTATTTTTCTTTTCTCTTTTGTGTGATTAAATGTCTTATTGAGTTTTCCCTTGGTTGTTAGATGTCAACGGAGTCTTTGGTATACTTAGTATTCACAGATAGTTCTAGTCATCATACACAAAACTTGGCTTCCATTGCTTGGGTTATCTATTCACCTAAGGGACAACTGGTGTCTTTAGGTGGTTCTTGTATGGAGCCATCAATGAATAATGTGGTTGAGTATAGCGTCGTTATAGAGATATTAGGAAATGCCATTTAATATGGTGTTCGATCTTTAAAAGTTATTATGGACTCCTTGTTAGTTGTATGTCAGTTGAAAGACAATTATCATGTGTGAGATCCTACTTTACTACGACAGTTTCTACGGGTACAACTTTTGAAATGATACTTTTATTTTCTTACTTATAATCACATCCCTACAAGTTATAATCAAGTATACGATGCATATGATAATTACATTTTATATTAGGATTTTTCACATAACTAAGTAAAGATAACACATTCATACATTCATCCATTATGTAGTATTCTAGATATAAAATAATATGTAGAACACAAATGTTTTAGCATAGAAATGGCAAAGCAACGATGATATAAATAGAATAATACTAGAATAACACCAAAAAGAGCACCTTGATTAATGATAGCAATGTTCACTTTCCTCTTCGAGGGGGAAACCTACAACAAAGAAGATCTCTATTATAATAATCTCCAAGACAAGATTTCTCATACCCTCTATTCCTATTTATACTAAATCTATCTATCCAAAAGAAAATTCTAGAGGAAGATCCTTCTAGAAGTGGAAGCTTCTATTAGGTATTCTTACATTTGACTTATTCTTCATTATTGCTAGGCCTTATTAATATCGGCCTTTATTACATGGAATTATATTATTCTACCTACGTGAGGGGTTAGAGAGGTTAGGTCCCTAACATGCCCGCCCCCTTGAAGAACATTCTTGTCCTCAAGGCTTAAGATGAGGAAATTTTTGTAGAATGGTGGTCGGCTCCCAGGTGGCATCTTCTAGAGTTGTATATTTCCATTGGACTAACACTTCCTTGATGGTGAGCTGAAAGAGACGGTGCTCTCGTTGGGCCAAGACTTCTTGTGGTTGCAACCATATGTAACCTTCTTCATCCAACTAAGGGAGACTAGTTTGAGTTTGGAACTTAGTTCCAATCACCTTATTTAAGCAGGAAACATGAAAAATATGATGGAGATTTGAATGACTAGGTAGAGATAACTGATAGGCCACCAATCCCACATGCTTGAGCACTGTATAAGGACCATAAAATTTTGGCACAAGTTTCTAACATTTTTTAGAATTGTGTGAAGTCTTCTTATAAGGTTGTAGTCAAAGAAACACATGGTCCCCTTCAAAAAAATGTCGTTCAAAATGACCTTGATCTGCTTGTTTCTTCATGTGATTTTGAGCCATGAACAAATTTGCTTTGAGGGCATGAAGAATAGCCTCTCAGACTTTAATATTTTTTTCAACCTCCTAAACCTTCAAGACCCCTGGCATATATGAGAGAAACGATGGGGGATTTTGGCCATAGACTTCTTCAAAAGGAGTCATGCGAGTATTTGTATGGTAATATGTGTTATACCACCATTCAGCTAGGGGTAACCATTGAGCCCACTAATTTTTCCTCTTAGATGAAAAAAAACTCAAATATGTTTCCAAACACTTGTTGACAACTTCAATCTAGCCATCCTTATGGGGGTGATATGAAGTGATAAGATGCAATTGGGTGCCCTGTAGCTTGAAAAATTGTTGCCAAAAATTGTTGGTGAAAGTGGGGTCTCTATCAGAGATAATAGAATTAGGCATGCCATGAAGCTTGAAGATATTATCCATGAAGATTTGAGCCTTTGTGGTGGTTGTGAATGGGTGTTGAAGAGCACAAAAATGAGAATATTTGGAGAGATAATCTATGACCACTATGATGAATGACTTATTTCCTGATTTAGGTAAGCCCACAATGAAATCCATAGAAATATCTCGCCAAATAACACGGGGAATCAGAAGCAATTGGAGTGTTCCTGGATCTTTGAAATTTTCTCCCTTGTTTCATTGACAAACCTCACATTCAGCCACAAAGATGCGGATGTGTTGTTTCATACCATCCCAGAAAAAAGAACGTTTGGCCCATTCATAGGTTTTGGTAAACCATGAATGCCTGACTGTGGGTGAGGCATGAAGTTCAGAAAGCATTGTGTATTTAAGTTGTGATTTCTTGCATAAATACAAATGGTCTTTGTAGTGAAGCTCTTCATTGTGCCAAGAGTACCCTAGAAAAAATGAAAATTGTGTTGCAATTTGTGGAGCATGCTAGAAATTTTGGGGTCTTGCATCCATTCATGATGAACAACTTGGAGCCAATCTGGTACAATGAAGGAGACAGAGAAAACGAAACTGTCTTCTTCATATTTCTAGGATAGAGAATCGACTAATACATTTTCCTTTCCCTTCTTGTAAATGATCTCATAATCATAGCCAAATATCTTGGTCACCCATTTTTCCTACGTCGGGGATGAAATTTGTTGTTCCAAGAAATACTTGAGACTCTGATGATCAGTTTTGATTTGGAATCGCTGAACCAATAAATAAGGATGCTAGAGATCCACAACATGCAGGATAACTAACATTTCCTTTTCATAAATGGATTGGCCCAAATGTCGCTCTGAAAGTTATTTTCTAGTGAAGGCCAAAGGCCTACCATCTTGGATGAGGACAACTCCAATTCCTTTCCCAAAAGCATCACATTCTAATACAAATGTATTTGTGAAGTTTGGAAGTACTAGGATAGGGGTCGAGTACCTAGAATATTTCAAGGCTTGGAAGGTATGATCCGCAGTTGAAATCCAAGTGAAAGAATTCTTTTTAAGGAGAGAAGTGAGAGGAGTTGCAATTTTTCCATAATTCCTAACAAACTTCCTATAATATCCCATTAAACCCAGAAAAACACACAAGATATTAAGAGTTTTAGGGTGAGGCTAATCCTACATAGATTCAATTTTCTTAGGATCCACTCAGACACCATCCTTTTCGAAAATATGACCCAGGTATTCCACTTTTGAGGCACCAAAGGCACATTTATATTGTTTGAGTAAAGGTTGGTTCTTAGAGAGTAGATGGAGAACTTGATTCACATGGGAGATATGGGATGGCCAATTTTTACTATAGATGAGAATATCATCAAAAAAACCTAATACAAAATGATGGAGAAAAGGATGGAAGACATGATTCATAAGAATTTGGAAAGTGGAAGGATAATTACACAATCCAAAGGGAATTACCAAGAATTCATAATGACCCTCATGAGTGCGAAATGTAGTCTTGGGAATGTCTTCTTCTTTCATATGGATCTGGTGGTAGCCAAAACATATATCCAGTTTGGTGAGGTATTGAGCACCACTCAATTCATCCAAGAGGTCATCAATGACAAGAATGGGGAATTTTTATTTGGTTGTGAGTTTGTTGAGGGCATGGAAATCAGGACACATGCACCAAGTGCCTTATTTCTTGAGTACCATGACCTTATTCTAGAAATTCATGAACAATTTTCTCAATTTCATTCTTCTAGGAAAAGGGATGATGATAAGGAAAAACATTGGGAGGAAGAATTCTCGGGATGAGAGGGATGGAATGATCATGGGCTCCACGGGTAGGGGGAATTTCTTTGGGAGTGGTAAAAACAACCTGGTGGCATGATAGGATAGATTGGAGGTTGGGATGCATAAATGGTCTCTCAACAACATGAATGGAGTGGAGTTGGGATATAATACTAGAATGACCTTTTTTGAGGATATTTCCCATGCAATGGGAACTGGTGATCTCATGGGTTCCTATTGTGATGCCTTGGAACTTATACTATTGTGCCTCCTATTGTAATTTCATGGTTAAGTCCTTAAAATCCATGAGAATGGGGCCTAGAGTGCATAACCGTTTGTCACCAACAACAATGTCACAACCACCCATGTCTATAGCAAACATATGGGATTTCAGGTGATAATGACCAATTTGGAGTCGCACATTTTCACATCGTCCCCCACATTTCATGGAAACTCCATTGGAAATCATGATTTGAAAATTATTGACGACATAGATGTAACAATTGACTTCATGGGAAATTCATAGATGAATGAAATTATGGGTGCTATCACTGTCCACAAGGATGATGACGTTCCTACTTTTTATGTAACCAATTAATTTGAGATTTTGAGGAGCATAGAAGCCAATGAGTTCATTAAGTGAAATTACCAGGTCAACTCCTGGTGGATCATAGGGTGGGTTCAGATTAGATGGCGGTGGTAGTTCCTCCACAGGTGGAACAACAAAAAAATCTTCAGAAATGTCCTCACTCACAGCCATAAAAATATTATGTTCCTTACACTTGTGCCCGGGAAAATATTTGTCATCACAATTATAACAAATACCCTTGAGTTGATGTTCATCCATTCCATCCCTGGTTAATTTCAGGATCTTGAGGGGAGTTGCAAGAAGGGTATAATTGGTGGGTTTAGGGTGAAGAGGAAAGGAGGGTTTGCGGGTATGGGAGGATAAATATGGTGTTCTTCCTTGGCCCGTTGAGTAGCTTCCAACCAAGTATGGAGGTATTCCATGAGAACATGGGAACAAATTTCATCTTTCAGGCCACTGATAAAGCATTCCCTAAAGAAATAATCTGACATGCCCTTCGTTCTAAAATCCAAGTGATCAAATGTGGAAATAAAGTATTCCGCTGTCCCAGACTACTTTAACTTGGTCAAACGGCCTAAATGGTGGGTTTAATAGTCAAATCAATCATAAAGTTTGGCCACAAACTGTTTCCAAGCAACATACACTTGGCGTGCATTTTTTTCCATTTCCACCATTTCCATTGTTCCAGATCCAGATGTAGGACACCATAACGAAGCTTGGATAAATCATTAGTAATGACATGCAAAGAGAAACAATGTTCTATTTGGGTGACCTAGCCTGTGGGATCTGATCCATCAAATTTGTTCACCTCAATTCTAGGATGGTGTAGGTCTCAAGAAAAGTGGGTAGTATGAGGACCTTATTAATGGGAAGAGTCATGGTCATCCTAATAAGGTGGTTGTTCAGAAGAGGAAGGGTTCCAATAATGGCCCATGAAGTCTTCAAAGGTGGCTTTGATTTCTTTGAGGTATTTGATGTAGGAACATTGTTCCTGGAGGACCTGAATAGTCGAATTGATTGAGATAGGGTTGGCATTGATATTCTTGATGTCTTCCTGGTTCTAGTGGGTGTCAACAATCAAGTTATTGAGTTCTTGGGATCCTGTGGTAGCCATTTTAAAAAATGGGTAGGATAATGATATAGGGGAAACAAAAGGGGTCTGGAGGGGTGGGTGGGACCACTAAGAAGAAGGGTGTCAAATGATAGGTACCACTATGATCAGGCTGAAAAGGGGGATCCATTAGGATAGGGGCCAAATAAGGGTGTCGGAGAAGGGTCGGGTCCATAAAAAGAATTGTCTTAAAAATGATAGGTATCACTGGAATCGGTGTGAAGAGTGGAATTCAGTGGGATAGGTCCCAAATAAGTGTGTCAGAGGGAGTATACTCTAGCTTGAATAATACTGCAGTGATGAAATTCCCAAATGCTTAACAGGAAGAAATGTGAAGTAATTTTGCAACCATAATGTAGAAGGAATAGTTGTGTGACAATAGGTCTTTTCTGTTTTGTTTTTGTTTTCTTCCCCAGGGGTGGGATATTCAGGGTTTCTACAGACAAGGGTTTTCCATGTGCTATATATCTATGATATACATGTGGGGTCTAATAGTATTACTTGGCCCAATATCTCAGGGAACCAACTAAGGAATCTAGACCATGCCCTTAGCCATACTACCTGACTACCCAGGTACTAGACAGTATCTTCCCGAGTGTTGTTCTCAGTGGCACTATAGTAGTCAAGCAATCAATCAATTTATCTATGGAGGTCTTCAGGATATCTAGGTCGATCTGTATACAGGTGTTGTTTGATGTGATACCACTTGAAGGGGTACCAAAAAGGGTTACAAGGGTGGCCAAAAAATGTGCACTTATAACCCACTTGTATTTCGTGCGTGTATGCTTCCACGACCAAGGATTTATGCATTGAACAATAGACCTTTGTAGCTTTAAGACGCCAAAATATGTCTCTACCCTGAAAAAAAATTAACCCACAATTTTCTGTCGAGGAAGGTGCTCTGATACCACTTGTAGTGTTCTAGATATAAAATAGTATACAGAACATAAATATTTTTGCATAGAAATGGCATACCAACAATGATATAACCAAAACAATACCAGAATAATACCAGAATAACACCAGAAAGAGCACCTTGATTAATGATAGAAATGTTCACTTGCCTCCTCGAAGGAGAAACCTTTAATAGAGAAGAGATATATTAAAATAATCTCCAAGACATGATTTCTCATACCCTCTATTCCTATTTATACTAAATCTATCTATCCAAAATAATAATCTAGAGGAAGATCCTTCTAGAAGTGAAATCTTCTATTAGGTCTTCTTACATTTGACTTATTCTTCCTTATTTATAAGCCTTATTAATATTGGAATTTATTACATGGAATTATATTATTCTACCTACATGAGGGGTTAGGGAGTTTAGGTCCCTAACACATTGTAAATTATATAAGTAAAGCTGAAGACCAAATTTTTTTAACGGATTTCCAATGTCATATCGCTTGTTTGTGCCTCTGGTAGGTATATTATGTCACCGACATATAGGATAGGTTCTCACCCCGCTTTTCATTTCTGCATCATCCTATGACCGTGATCCATATACCCTAGGTATGAGACCATTTATTAGTGACATGGAACCTTCTCACTGCTACTATAAGTGTTGTTATTAAGTGGTAGAGACTTACCAAACATGGACACCCTAGTTAGAACATTTTTGTCATTTGGTTCCCTTGCAAAAGTTACTACATAGGACCAGGAGTTCCTTATAGTCCCAATATGTCGTTGCATTTGAACCCCATTTTTCTTACTCAATATCATTATGACTACTACCTATGGGACTCCCCCCGATTCTTGGTTAATCTCTTTTCTGACTCCTGAAAAAATGAAAAATATTGAGAAGTAAACTTGTCTCTTTCACACTCATTAAATGGTTTTGAAAGGATGTATATTTTGTTATAAGTTTAACCCTTTTTCAAACCAAGTAGAATACTTATGAAAAAGGAATAATCTAGTTTCCATTGGCTAGAAGAGTTCTCCTGGATAATATCTTATACTTTTTCAGGACTAGGGGACAAACTTCTACAAAAAAGGACACTTGTTGAGCTAAGTTGTAATTTCATCCCATTTTACTTCTTACATTGTTTAGCCTATTTTCGGCTCCCACTTTCTCGTTATAATCCTCTTTCCCCATCAAGTCTCAGCATCAGCCATGCAATTCCTTTCATATATCCTTTGCATCTTGACACCCTTTACCCATAGAGGAAACATGCCCTTGAGTGCCCATGCCCCACATTCATTCCCTTTCATTGAGCATAGGTATGTTCCACTGCTTGGAACTAGTTTCGTACTTGTGACACTCGTTTCATATCCTATATCATAGAACTTATTTTACTATGAAAAAACAAAAAAATACAGGCGAGAAAAGAATATTTTCTCCTATTGGCGACAATCGTGTCACCTTTGAATAGAGAAAAAATTCTTGAGTCCATTTCATCAATGGTTTGAGTTTAGCATGACCTTGGGAAGATGATCTTGTTACTTAGATTCCACTCCTCTGACTGGTTATTCTTCCAGTCACTATGGAGAGTTTTTTTATGCCTCCTGCATCGTAAAATTTTGTCAATGATCAGTGTTAAGTCTATGTTACCTGAGTTATCCATCTATCTCATGCTCTTATTCAAAGGAAGTATAAATTCTATGTCAACCACTCCTTAGAATTCTTGACTTTGCATGTTGGCCATACCCTTAGTGTATCTCAGAATCACATGAAGTTGTTTTTCTACCTTGCACCCTGAGCCTGCTTTGATCATTGGTAGGTAACCTTGAACCCAACAGATGACATCTACTCATCAATCGTTGACTGGGGGGGGTTTACCTTGTGTTCAATGGAAAGAAATATATTCACACATTGGGATTCATGCAATGTCTTTGAATCCATTATCCCTATTGGTGGTTTCCTCATATTTGTAGGAAATTTTCCTCATTGGATGTTATTCAGAGGGCCTCTTTAGTGTACTACTTGGATCAAGTGAATGCGAGATATGAACATGGTCATTGGTTCATGAACATCCTATTCATTCTATCTCCTCCTAATTATCAAGCTATTTCTTTGGACCTCACACTAGATGATGAGATATTCCTTAATGCTCTACTTTCAGCGGGTCTTCTTCCATCAACTTTAGCTCATAAATTCTGGAATTGAGATCTAGAGTCCTATGAGTACCTAGAGGCTTTCATTCATCAGTTTCAAGTTCTCCCACCATCAACATTTGGTAATACATCAATTTCTCATGATCGATGGACTCTTCAAGTGTTCTACCTCAACACCCTTATTCACACTTTTTGAATGTACTCGGTTCCTTGACACCTACTTTCATTATCAGTGGGTTGTCTCACATTTGTTAACGGTATACCTTAATGACCGGTAATCAAATGAAGTCTCATTGTGTTCAATTTAAACTCCTCTATTCACATAATGTATACTTTCACCTTTGATGGATAGTGTAGAAGACCTCCAATTTATAGTAGAAGCATCCCATAAATGTTGTTGTATTTCATCGGACTAGTACCTGTATGACTTCAATGATCATGGAAGATTGGATTGTACTCCATTGGATACATATATCTTCGGTTGATTTTGAGACTAGACTCCATTGTGTCTTGTTTGTGACTATGACAGCCTATGGCATATGTCCACTTTGTATTTCCTATTCATGGCCATGAACATCTATTAGATATATATCCACATGGATCTGTAGTGTAATTCATATTGGCATCCATGTGTACAAAGTCATTATGAATTTTAATATTCTCATGAGTAACTAGTACTTCCATCTGAATCTTCATTACTCCACTTCTGGGAATTAAAATGTATTTTGGCCATCACAGATACTCCTCTGACCTCACACATTAGGGGGTATATGTTATAGGATATTTTTCCGCACTCCATGCATCATTCTTTGATGGCCTTCCATTTCCCTCTGCAGACTTCATTTCCCCTTTTTTTTCACTCCAAATCTAAAAATACACATTTTCATCCATGTATGTGACCTCCCAGTTATACGTCTCACGTATGTACGTGGGTTTCTCCCTTACATCCCGCGTACATTGGGTTTGGTGCTCAAAAAAAAAAATGCATTGGGTTTCCATGCCATGTCATGAGATCCATGATCCTTGACCTTCCATATACTGGAAAAACTCTGACTCGACCCTCCAATTCCATTTGGAGGATATAAATTGAGCCATATACAATCCTTGAAGGTATTGAATACATCAGAGAGAGAAAATACACTTTGGATAAATTTCACCTCAATTGAGTCTGCATCCCTTTGTCCTTGAAAGTTTGAACTTCTTGTGTTCATCTCCCAAGCTCTTCCTATCTTGTGATGGAGAACTTCATTGACACCTACTTTTGAGATTTCCTTTGTAGAGGATTGAAGTGGTGGAGACCCAGCTGGAGGGAATTAGTTTCTTGGTTCCAATATTTACCGTTACAGAAGTTTTTCACCTATGTACTTTTGTTGATTACATTAATAGAAATACTATTTTCTCATCCAATTGATATATTGCAAATATTTGTATTTCTTTACATAGGTATATTTGTTATGTATGTTAATGGATTATGCTAATTTATATGATAAAATTGTATATCATTTCCACATTCTTGCGTATCTTGGTTGTTGAGAACAAGTTTTAGGTATAAATCTTTGGGTTTTGTGCTCAACAATGGTCTTCTTCGGACATTTGAACGAGGAAGGATTCTATCCTTCTCTTTTGAGAATTTTCATTTATATACAATACTTGATATTAGAGTTGGTTTCTTGGTGTCGTTTCGTCTATTGTGGTTTTCCCCTAGCCATGGAGAGATTTTCCTCATAATATTTTGGCTCTTTTATAATCAGTAGACATTGGTCTTTTTCATGGACTTACAACACCGTCCCATCCAAGACCTTTCTTCCTGTAATTTCCTGTTCAATCAACCAATAAATTTTTATTTCTCATGCACATTATATTTTCATTTCACACTTGTAGTAGTTGACAAACAATTTCATAGTTGTGCATACTAAAAATCAAGTTCATTTATTCAAAAAGGAAATATCGTTCCTTTCAAAATGCAATCAAACATCAAAATGAATATAATCAATGTAATGGCAGAAGTGTCCTTATACACACACTTTTATTAAATAGGAAAAGAAATTAAATAAGGGACTTTGCAAGAGTTTACACTCGAACAACACAATACTCTTGCAATGAGCTATATATAAGCTAAATGTCCTAACAAACTCTAGATATGGATCACTTATTAAATAAACAAGTGTCCATTTACAATAAAT
>SNQJ01S0189241.1:12099-30350 GCA_010110895.2 Picea sitchensis | reverse complement strand
CTTTCCTTGAATGATCAACTCTGTGTTTCTTTGGAATGTTTAAACTCTGCGTTGAATGATTAATCCTTGAAGGATTAATCTCTGAAGAAATCATTTTTCCCAAATCGTTTTTTCCAGAACATCACTACGTTTTATGACCATATGTGATTGTGTTTTTACTGGTGTAATGGTTGTGTTTTTACTTGTGTAATGGTTTCATTTTTACTGGTGTAATGGTTGTGTTTTTACTGTGTAATGGTTTCGTTTTTACTTGCGTAATGGTTGTGTTTTTACTAGTGTAATGGCTACATTTTTAGTTGTGTAATGGTTGTGATTTTAGTTGTGTAA
Organism: Picea sitchensis; assembly: GCA_010110895.2. Lineage (NCBI taxonomy): Eukaryota > Viridiplantae > Streptophyta > Pinopsida > Pinales > Pinaceae > Picea > Picea sitchensis. Next base: position 30,023 of record SNQJ01S0189241.1, on the reverse strand, counting down.
TGGTTTTGTTTTGGTGACTGTGTAATGGTTAGTCATAGATTCATTACTAGACAACGATATTGACTTTGTTGACAGTGAGTATTAATGGACAATGAATTAATATATTTTCAATAATTAATGGACGGCGAATTACTTAATACAACGAATTAATGGACAACATTTTACAATAAATTTGTGAACTGGGCATCGATCCCTTTTTCTTAGCATTTTAATTTCACTTTTAAAATGTATTTTACACTGTGATTATGTTGGGCAGTGATCCATTTTTCTTAGAGTTTCAATTCCACCTTAAACGTATTTTACACAACGATTTCCCATAAATTCACCTTGATTACACAACGAAGTCTACATAGTGTTTTCCCATAAATGATTATTGTTAGATAGCATAATTCTGACAGTGATTTCCATAAATTCTAATTATGAGATAGCGATATCATACATTTTATTCATACAACATTTATTTAGAAAGCATATATCTAGACAATATATATTGAGAATGTGTATCAATGCTAGACAACGATAACTTAGCCAGTGTTTCCTTTTAAATGCTAGACAACATATCAATGCTAGGCAACGTATATTTAGGTTGTGTTTTCATCCCATATATCATATAGACAGCATGAATATTGATATCAATATGTGGGACAGCGTGAATATTGATATGTCAATATGTTGGATAGCGTGAATAATGATATCAATATGTGAATATTGATATGTTGTTTATTGATATGTTTTTGCATGTGGATATTGAGATATTGATATTGATATGTTGGACAACATTTATATATTGATGACAACGACTTTATATAAAATAGACAGCAAATTTTTATATATAATCGATAGCAGATTTTATATATGATAGAAAACATTTCATATGATGACAACAATGATATATTAGATAGCAATAATATAGCCAACAATAATATAGACAGCAATAATATAGCGATATATTAGACAACAATATTGTGTATTCAAACAACAATAATTTAGATAGTAGTTCTAATGTTAATAGACAGTGTAGTTCACTTTTTAATGTTAAGTAGTTCACTTATATTAATAGGTAGTGTATATTGATTATATTAAGTGCATATAGTAGTTCACTTTTTAATGCAAAAAAAAACAAGAAGTTATTCCATAAATGGTAAAGAAAGATCAGTTTAAGGAATGTATGACGCATGTGGATTCAGGGAATTAATGTGAGGTATGATTTGTTAAAGATTAGATTCCTAGGTGCCATTAACCATGTTGATGTAGGATTGATTTGGAATTTAAGTTGATGTATGATTGTTATAGTACTCAGATTTCCCTTGCATCTTGTCAACTTGTTGTTTGGGGTGATTGGGTTTAGTCTTCATGTTTTTGACAATTAATTCGGTCTCCTAGCATGAGGGATTTAGCTTGGGTTAAAGGTCTAGAAATTTTATGTTGCGCCATGGTTATTGTCACACCTATCGCCTTGTGATGGCATGATTCCTAATGAGGGGATCATTGTGTGCCCTGATGGATAAACGTGAATGATAACCTGGGTGGAGTCTTGTGTTTCCTGATGTGGATGTATAGTTTGTTGTAATGGATGTTGGTACTTGGTTTTGTAACACCTTAAGGTTTTGGGCTTTGAATGAGGTAGAGGTTTCTATTTCTTGGTCGTCGAAGCCACTGTGTCGGGTTGTTGATGTTTTCCTTTAGCTTGTAGGTGTTGTCTTTCTTATGTCGGGCGGGTAGTCGTTTTTATCTGTCTATTGATTATCGCATGTTTCGTCCAGTTGCATGATGTGCTAGTGTGATGAGTCATTGTTGTCTGTTTCCTTATCTATGTGCATTGTGTTCATCATCAAGTTGTGTTGTTTAACTTGTGTTGGTGTTGCCTTCCTGCTTCAAAAAAAAAAAGTGCACTTGCTTGCGTTGCTTATAGTCGTAACAATGGGGTTGTTACATATGGTATCGGAGCGGGTTCGAACTGCGACTTGGGATCACTACAGCTTTCGTTGAGAAGATGTTTGATTACAAGGATGTTAATTAAATTGATTTTATGCATGCAGATAATCATGGTTAGAGGACGTCGCGGAGGCAGATGACGGGGTGTTAGGGGAGGAGGCGCGACGCCCCCAGTAGCATCCACGCCTGAGGGGTCTAATCCCCGAGGAGACAAATAGGTGGTCGGGCATGAGCAAATAGTAGTGGGTGATGTGGTTGGGCTAATGAGATTCTTTCAACAGATGTCTGAGGCACTAATCAGCCATTTGGACAGAGATGAGTCCAGGGCGTTGGCACCCCCTGAAGGTCCACCGCATGCTCTAGTCGGTACTGGTAGCATTCACCGCGAACTCGAGAAGGTCAAATTTTTTGAGTTCTTTGGTGCCTCGGACTGCGCAGCTACTGAGGCATGGTTGGAGAATATGGTGATGTGCTTTGCACTTCATGAATATACCTCCAACATGAAGTTATACATGGTGGTCTTTCAACTAAATGGGAGCGCTCTTCTATGGTGGAAGACGATCCTACCGAAACTGAACATGGTCGTCGAAGACGTGTCATGGGAACTATTCGAGGAACGGTTCTAAGAGAGGTATCTGTTGGAGGAATTCATTGAGCATCATCTCAACGAGTTCAATGCCTTGAGATAGGGTGGTCGTACGGTGCCCGAGTACAAGGCACGTTTTATGGAGTTGCTTCGGTATGCTCCACACATGAATACCAAGAAACTTAAGGTCAACAGGTTCATGTTTGGCCTTAATGTCATCATTTGTGCAAAGGTTAGGATTATGATGCCTCAAACATTGCATGATGTCATTCAGAAGGCCCTCATAGCAGAGGAGGATATTATTAGCAGGGTTCAAAGCAGGACTCTAGCGAGACCAGCAGGGCAAGTGTCATCTGGTGTGCAGCAACATCAGACACTAGCTAGACATACGCCAAGATATCGTGGCTTCCAGAGATGATCCACTTTCTCTACACATCGGCGACTAGCACCTCAGTAGTGGATTCCTTATCGAGGACCATAGCACCAACAACAGTGTCAACCGCATCAGTAGCAGTTTAGGCCTATTCAGCAGAACAGACCAGGGTTCCAAGCCAGTGGGCCATCAGCTTCTACTTCGGGAACCAGGAGTACTGGACCAATGAAAGGGTGTTGGACATGTGGGGAGACACATTACCAGCGTGACTTCCCAATGGAGAGGACTAGATCATTTGGATCAGTCGAACCCACTACAGTGTGAGATTTGGGCAAGGCCCATCGGATTCATGCAGTGATGAATAACCACTAGGAAGATCACTAGTCGACTGTGCTCAAGACATCAGGTATTGTCATTGACTAGACCCTTAGTATTTTGATAGATCCTGGTACTACCGAGAGTTTCATTTACAGTGCAGTGCTAAAAATAATTAAGTTAAAGGAAGAAGAATACGATGAGTTTATCTTTGTACAAACAAAAGGTTGGTGGGAAGGTTACGAGATGTAGCCTTAACCTGGGAGAGTTTGTCACTAGGGCCAACCTGTACATCGTGATCGGTATGGACTGGTTGGAATCACATGAGGCGATAATCAAATGTAAGACAAACGGTTGAGCTTGATCGATGATGAGGGACAGAGACGCGTGATTGTAGGTAGGAACCAGGGAGTTTCCCTGAGGTTCATCTCTTCCTTGTAGCTACGGAAGAACTTGCGCAAGGGATGTAAGATTTAAGTGATCCTTGCGTTAAATGAGAAGGGAGTAGTGGAATGTCTAGAACACCTTCTGGTGGTGAGAGATTTTGCAAACGTCTTCCCTAAGGAGTTACCTGGGATGTCGCCGAAGAGGGAGTTGGATTTTACCATAGACCTAAAACCGGGGACTGAACCAATAGCAAGAACTCCTTATCGGATGTCGACCCCGGAGTTACAAGAGTTGAAAATGAAACTGAAGCAGTTGTTGGACCTGGGACTTATACGTCCCAGTGTGTCACAGTGGGGTGCACTTGTTATTTGCATGCGAAAGAAGGATGGGTTGTGGAGAGTCTGCATTTACTACCATCGATTTCACAAGGCAACGATCAAGAATCAGTATCTGTTGCCAAGGATTGATGATCTGTTTGAACAGATGAAGGGTGCGATGGTGTTTTCAAAGATCAAATTGATATCAAGGTATCACCAGTTAGGGATCAAGGAGGATGATGTCCCAAACACCTCCTTTAAGACGAGGTTTCGACATTACGAGTTTATTGTTTTACCATTTGGACTGACAAACGCCCCTGGGGTATTTATGAGTTTGATGAATAGGGTGTTTCGTGAATACTTGGACAAGTTCGTCCAAGTATTCATTGACGATATTTTGATTTACTCTCTCATGATGGAGGAGCATGAAGATCACTTGCACTTGGTACTACAATGTCTTCGAGAGAACAAATTGTATGGGAAATTGTCTAAATGCTCGTTTTATCAATCGAAGATTCACTAATTAGGGCATGTCATCTCTGGCGAAGGTATCATCGTGGATCTAGCAAAGGTTGAGGATATTACAGAATGGCCTGCGTCGACAAATGTCTCAGAAGTGCATAGCCTCATGGATTTAGTGGGATACTATCGACGGTTCGTTGAGGGATTTTCGAAGATAGCAAATCCGATTACGGAATTGCAGAAGAAGAACAAGAAGTTTGTTTGGACCGATAAATGCACAAAATCATTTCGGAGGCTCAAGGAGTTGTTGACAATAACACTGATACTAAAGGTCCCTGACATGGATGCGGACTTCTTGGTATGCACCGACGCATCCAAGGAAGGCTTAGGTGGAGTCTTGATGCAAGACAGTCGAATGGTCGCTTACATCTCGAGAAAGTTGAGAAGGCATGAGGAGAACTATGCAATGCACAATTTGGAGTTGTTAGCCATTGTATATGCCTTGAGAGTTTGGAGACACTACCTTATTGGACGGAAATTCGAACTAAAAACGAACCACCGTGGACTACAACACATCTTTACGCAAAGCGACTTGAACGCGCGACAACGACGTTGGTCGGAATCGCTTAGCGAGTACGATTTCGAGATTACTTGCATAAAGGGAACAATGAACAGAGTGGTGGATGCATTGAGTTGGAGACCACGCATATTTTATGTGATGCCTCTTCAAACGAATCTACATGAAAATATTCTAACTTTACAATGCGATGATGACTGGTACAAAGAGGTCAGATATTTTATCGGACAAAACACAATGATGGTACCAAAATTTGAAGGATTTACTTTGGACAACAAAGGATTATTGAGATTTAAAATTTGAATTTACATACCACCCAACGACGAGTTGAGGAGTTTGATCCTAAACAAGGCTCATAGAGCAATGTACATGGCTCATCTTGGAGTCACGAAGATGAGGGAAAACCTTAAACTCTTATTCTTCTGGAAAGGAATGAAGGCATACATAGTCAACTACATGGAAAGATGTCTAGAATCTCAGCAGGTGAAGGCTGAACATAGACATCCAGTAGGATTACTACAACCACACGCAATTCCGAAATCAAAATGGGAGGTCATTTCGATGGATTTCATTGTTGGGTTTCCACTGACGGCAAGGAGACACGACTCGATTTTTGTGGTAGTCGAAACTTTGACGAAGAGTGCTCATTTTATTCCTATGCGTACGACATATCAGGCACCTAACATAGCTATATTTTTCATCAGTGAGATTGTGAGGTTGCATGGCATGCCTAAGAGGATTATATTCGATCGAGGATCAATGTTTACTAGACAATTTTGGACTAATTTCTAAGAGGCCTTGGGAACCCAACTTAACTTTAGTACCGCATATCACCCAAAGACAGACGGGCATACTGAACGAACAAACCAAATCTTGGAGGATATTTTGTGCATGTACATGATGGACCAACAAAAGTGTTGGGAGGAATTCTTTCCACTGGTATAATTAGCATATAACAACAGTTATCAAAGCACCATTAAGATGGCACCTTTCGAGTTTCCTTACAGGCGACCATGTCGAATGCCTTTGACTTGGGATTGTCTTGAGGATAGGGTCCTGGTGGGACCTGAAGCGATCCAAGAAATGAAAGATCAAATGAAAACAATAAGACAAAGGATCAAGGAAGCGCAGGATTGGCATAAGAGTTATGTTAATGCACATCGTGTCGACCGTAGTTACGAAGTTGGCGATCGATTCTTCTTGCGGGTGAAGCCGCATAAGAGTTCGATCAAGTTTGGAAAGGGTGCTAAACTCTCTCCTAGGTTCATGGGACCTTTCGAGATTGTGGAAAATAAGGGGCCCATGGCCTATCGACTAGCGTTGCCTGATTCTTTGAGGCGTATGCACGATGTTTGTCACGTATCTATTTTGAGACATTATATTGGTGATCCTACACATGTTATTGACATGAGTTCTTTATAGGTATCTGACGAGGGTACACTCGTGATGGAGCCAATCTACATCCTAGACCATCGCAGTCCATCACAGTTGACAACTACGGCATCGAACAGTAGATCAATTCAAGGTCCAGTGGGACAACTATAGTCCGCACTCGACAACCTGGGAGGACATATGTGATATGTGTCAGTAGTTTTCATTTTTGTTTCATAGATAGACTTATGATACTGTGATACACTTTATTTCGGCACTTATATACTGTCAAACTTCGGGACGAATTTTAAACCAAGAGGGGGTGTATGTAACATCCCACTCTTGCATGCACTGAGCGAACTTATTCTTTGAGGACACTTGCTTGCAAGTGATCCGAGTTATTATATCTATGGGTCGTTTTGATTATGATTATGAGATATTATGGATTTGATGATATGTTATTTGGTTGTATTTACCTAGACATGTGCTATTGACTGGGTTCTCCTGAGTGTACAAGACTTTGGACCTTGAGGATGCAAAGGCATCGATGAAACCCCTTGGACTCTGGATCGAGTCAGGGAGTGGACTGTTGGGTTTGAATGTTGTTGATGTGACATATGTACATATGATTAGATGTTATGATGATTGATTATTATTATTGACATGATTCGCTCATGGATGCAGGCTGACGATAGCTTGTCGACCAGACTCACATATGGATTAGAGGGGTCAAGCATGAAAACCAAATACTTTGAGGGAGAGGTGTAGCAGCAGCCCTACCACAACCTACTAGCACTCTCGTCGTGGCTCGAACTGTAGGTTAACGATTACCTAGTTTGAGAAGACCCACGATGTCATGAGGGCAGATTGTGACAGTCGCTCACGATGATTCTAAGGGGTGCGCAATAAGGCAGGGGCCTTATTCCTTAGAGGCCCTTAGTCTCCCACAAGATCACCTAGGAGAGTATTGACTCCAGGGGTTTGACATCTCTCAAATTCAATCAAGAGGAGAGTGGCACCCTTGGAGCACGTAGTTCATCCTGAAGGGCACGTCGCACAAGGAAAACGGAAAGAGGCGAGTGGCACCCTTGGAGCATCTAGTGCGTCCTGAAGTGCACGTCGCAATTTTAACTGGTAAGTGAATAAAATTAGTTGGCATTAAAATGAATGATGTGATAAGTAAGATTTAAAAACAATTTTTCCTAATAAAAAAAAAGTGTCGGTCGGCCTAATGAAATTAAAACCTAAGACTAAGTAGAACTTGTGGTAAAAAATAATAATAAATAAACACGTAACAAGAAGGGGGCTAAGGAATTCAAACTTATTTATTAAATTCAAAATTATAAGGGAGGATTAATTTTAAAAAAAAGGGGTAATGGTTGTTTTTATCTACATTTGCTAAATTAATTTTTACTTAAAAAGAAAAGAGGGTAAATGGTTGTTTTATCTACACTTGCTAAATAATTTTTTAATTAAAACGGAAAAAGGGTAAAAGGGTTGTTTTATCTACACTTGTTAAATTGATTTTTTTTAGTTAAAAGGGAAAAAGGGGGAAACTTGAAAGAAATAGGAAACTTAAAGAAAAAGGGAAACTTAAAGAAAAGGGGAAACATAAGGAAAAAGTTGAATGTCTAACTTAGTAAGGAATCTTGCCTTTAGAACTTTCTAATTTTGAACTCAACTAGGAATTAAGTAAGGCGTAAGTCATTTAAGAAGTGTAAGGGAATTTTGGGACACTGAGGAGCATTTTTAAGAATGCTTTAGGTGGGTGAGGGAAATAGGAAATTTAATTAATTAATAAAATTGATTTTCTGGTGCAACTAGGGGGTCAGGCGACATGTGTACGGGCATGGTTTTTCGAAATTAATTAAATGAAAAAGGAATTTAATGAGAATTTGGGAAACTAATTACTTGAAAACTCTATAAAAAGGATGGAGGAGGAGTATAGGGCTCATATTTTTGCGTAATGTTACGTTGCTGAAATTTTATCTTGACTGAACTTTCTCTTATGGGAGTTGGGACACCCAACTCATGTAACGAGTGGTAGCTCGACCTTGCGAGGCGAGCTGGGTGCTATCATTCTCTGGTATTGTGTGCGTGGCCCCTTTGTGTGTTGGGGGGCTCAAGGGGAAGAAGAGTACCCCTAGTGTTCGCTGGGAGGTATCGGTGAGGTCACATCGGTTGGCAAGCGACAGCTAGACGGAGCGCACACGAGACAATGACTTCGGGGCATTCACATTTGGTTAAGGTACGCATGTTCAAGTTTTTACTTGCAATGAATTTAATTTATACATGTTTTTATGTACTCGGTTGAATATTTCATGGCCATGAGCTTGCTTGCACATGCATTCCTATTGTAATTGTAATCCTCTTGTTGCTTGATTTATTCAGTAAGAACCCTTGATATCCAATGTATCCTTTATTTTTGAGTTACTGTCTATTTGTTCATGGCCATAATGAGCCCCGAACTCAACCTTTCCTGCGTTATTGTATCTCCTGTCTGTGTTTTCATTATTACTTGATTATGCTTTTATTTCATTATTTTATTCTCCACGGAGAAGATTTGGATGCAGATTGTGTTTCTATATTATGTCCCTTATCCCTTAAGTTATTAGTCCATGCCTGAGCAATCGGTCAGGAGCCAAATTGACGGTCGTCACTCCGGTGTTTAAAGACTTATAGATTCAAATGCCCTACTTTCCTGTGCATGGATAATAAGTGAAGTATAAATTTTCGCCCAGCTATTTATCCCTTACTTATCTCTATTTTTTTTCTCTTATGATAAATCTCTATGGTTTCTTGTGATTGATTACCTCTGCCTTTCCTTGAATGATCAACTCTATGTTTCTTTGGAATGTTTAAATTCTACATTGAATGATTAATCCTTGAAGGATTAATCTCTGAAGAAATTTTTTTTCCCAAATCGTTTTTACCCAATCGTTTTTTCTAGAACATCATTGCGTTTTATGACCATATGTGAGTGCATTTTTACTAGTGTAATGGTTGCATTTTTACTTGTGTAATTGTTGTGTTTTTATGGGTGCAATGGCTGCATTTTTACTATGTAATGGTTGTGTTTTTACTTGTGTAATGGTTTCGTTTTTACTTATGAAATGGTTGTGTTTTTACTGGTGTAATGGTTGCATTTTTACTTGTGTAATGGTTGCGATTTTACTTGTGTAACGGTTGTGTTTTGGTGACTGTGTAATGGTTAGTCATAGATTCATTACTAGACAGCGAAATTGATTTTTTTGACAGTGAGTATTAATGGACAGCGAATTAATATATTTTCAATAATTAATGGAAACGAATTACTTAATACAGCGAATTAATGGACAACATTATTCAATAAACTTGTGAATTGGGCATCGATCCCTTTTTCTTATCATTTTAATTTCACTTTTAAAATGTATTTTACACTGTGATTCTACTGGGCAGCGATCCATTTTTCTTAGAGTTTCAATTCCACCTTAAATGTATTTTACACCGTGATTTCCCATAAATTTGCCTTGATTACACAGCGAAGTCTACACAACAATGTCCCATAAATAATTATTGTTATATAGCATAATTCTGACAGTGATTTCCATAAATTTTAAGTATGAGACAGCGATATCATACATTTTATTTAGACAACGTTTATTTAGACAACATATATCTAGAAACTATATATTTAGAATGCATATCAATGCTAGATAGTGATAACTTAGCCAGTGTTTCCTTTTAAATGCTAGACAGTGTATCAATGCTAGGAAACATATATTTAGGCTATGTTTTCATCCCATATATCAGATAGACAACGTGAATATTGATATCAATATGTGGGACATCGTGAATATTGATATGTCAATATGTTGGACAGCGTGAATAATGATATCAATATGTGAATATTGATATGTTTTTTAATGTGAATATTGAGATATTGATATTGATATGTTGGACAGTGTTTATATATTGATGACAACGACTTTATATAAAATAGACAACAAATTTTTATATATAATCAACAACAAATTTTATATATGATAGACAACATTTCATATGATGACAACAATGATATATTAGACAACAATAATATAGCGATATATTAGACAACAATATCATGTATTTAGACAGCAATAATTTAGACAGTAGTTCAAATGTTAATAAACAACGTAGTTCACTTTTTAATGTTAAGTAGTTTAGTTATATTAATAGACAATGTATATTGATTATGTTAAGTGCATATAGTAGTTCACTTTTTAATGCAAAAAAAAACAAGAAGTTATTCCAAAAATGGTAAAGAAAGATCAGTTTAAGGAATGTATGACGCATGTGGATTCAGGAAATTAATGTGAGGTATGATTGGTTAAAGATTAGATTCCTAGGTGTCATTAACCATGTTGATGTAGGATTACTTCAGAATTTAAGTTGATGTATGATTGTTATAGTAGTCAGATTTTCCTTGTGTCTTGTCGACTTGTTGTGTGGGGTGCCTGGGTTTAGTCTTCATGTTTTTTACAGTTAATTCAGTCTCCTAGCGCGAGGGATTTAGATTGGTTTAAAGGTCTAGAAATATTATGTTGCACCATGGTTATTGTCACGCATATCTCCTTGTGACGGCATGATTCCTGATGAGGGGATCATTGCACACCCTGATGGATAGATGCAAATGATAACCTGGTTGGAGTCTTGTGTTTCCCGATGTGGACGTATAGTTCATTGTAATGGATGTTGGTACTTGGTTTTGTAACGCCTTAAGGTGTTGGATTTTTCACGACGTAGAGGTTTCTAGTTCCTGGTCGTTGAAGCCATTGTGTGAGGTTGTTGATCTTATCCTTTAGCTTGTAGGCATTGTCTTGCTTGTGTCGGGCGAGTAGTCGTTTTTATCTGTCTATTGACTATTGCATGTTTCGTCTAGTTGCATGATGTGCTAGTGTGTTGAGTCGTTGTTTTTTGTTTCCTGGTATGTGTGTGTTGTGTTCGTCATCAAGTTGTGTTGTTTAATTGTTGTCGTTATTTCTTTTCTGCTTCAAAAAAAAAAATGCACTTGCTTGCATCGCTTGTAGTCGTAACGATGGGATTGTTACAAAAAGGAGAATGTTGGTCCAAGACAAAAAGGGTAAAAGATATCCCCTGGTATGAAATCTTAATCTTAGCCAAATGCAAATATGATTATAAAGGTATGCATCTCTTCCTATTCAAGAAGAAATGGGATTTTCTAATAGGTATAATCAAGAGTTATGTATCTTGTGAAGGTCATTACAGTCTCTACCTTATATATCATTTTCGACTATTGATGGTTGTCATGGGCTATGAATTAAATATGACATTCTTCTTACTCAAAAGTATTTCGAAAAGGGATCGTTTCTATCAGAGATATCATCTCAGTTATGAAAGAAATATTATTCATCATGGTTTAATCATGGTTTTAGTTGAGTTTCAATTAAAGCAAAATAACAATTCTTGGGAAGAATTTGTTAAAAGAAATCATTTTCTGGAAAACTCATAGTCGAGTGTACATGATCCTGAATTAGGGTTTGAGTCTTCAAATCTTGTAGATGATTATGGTCCTTCTCACCCACATATTTCAAACCCTCAACCGAATACAACAAGGGTTACATGCAGTCAGGCAATGAGAACAAATTCTAAGCCAGAATTGATAGCTTTTGAAGAAATCGAACAAGATTTGTTTGAAGCATCAGAGAAGACTGTAGCCTTCTCTCTCGCATATGAATGTCAAGAAGGAGTAAAGAACCATATTCTTAGTAAAATGAAACTTTCCAAAGAATCGGATGATTTATAAATAAATGACAAGGGAGAAAGTTCTTCAGGTTTCTCAGAAATAAATCTAGAAAATTCACCAACGCTAGCTCTCTTATTCAGATAGAAGATGAAGATTTAGGAAAAAACAAGAGTTCTCTTCTCACAAGATTGATTCCTCGCATACTGCGAAAGAAACATTAGAAAAGGCTATTGAAAATCCTCTAGAAAGAAAACTCAAAATTGACCTAGGACTGGAAACTTCCTTTTGGAAAGAAAAATATTTTTCAGTGGTCCTTGTTTTACAAGAAAACTCAGTCGACTTGGAATTGGAAAAATAGTTACTTAGAACAAAAAATAAGTCATTGGATGAAGATCAAAGGAGGCAAGTTTCAGTTTCAAAGCGTGACAAGAAAGAAGATTCAGTTACAATTAACTCTCCAAGGGTTAATATTTTTGTAAACTCATAATTTAAATGTTCCACCTCATAATGCTTAATATCTAGTTTTCATTTTATCGATATGAATTTACTATTTTGTTTATTTTGTTTATTTCATTTTTAGAAAGAGTAGTTACAAAATTCAAAATTTTGTAACCACTCTAATTTTGGTTGTGCTTTATTAATTATGGCTATTTTTTATTTTACAAGTATGAAATGGATGACCTGGACGAATATTGGGATATGGAATATCATAATTCCAAGCATAATTTCAAGAAAAGAACAGTTAGTTATTTAAAGAAAACTTATCATTTTTTTTTTAATGTAGTTTTGGTTTGGGAATTAAAACATTTTGATAATTTTCCATTCCTAATTTTGAAGAAGATAACTACATTTAGTTATAAAATGTAGTTACATTTTTTAAGACTCTTTTCATATAAAAGAGAGAAAAACAATGATAAAAGGGATTCAATTTTTGGAAAAAGAATCAAACTTATGCACTATTGTAGAAGTTTTCTCTTTGAAACTTATACTATCTCATTTTGGATTTGAATATTAATACAAGAATTAGTATTCAACATTGTTACTAGTATCTAACATTGTTACTAGTATCTGAGTGTTTATTTTTTATATCAAAGTCTTATTTGAATGATGTGTTACATGAATTATTATTGATTCAATTAATTACTATTAATTGATTGAATTTATTTACTTATTGTCGTACACATTAGTTCATAATTGAAATGTATATAAATTTTGTTCTCGTAAAAAAAATGTGTTAACTATTTAAATAAATATGTGTTAACTATTTAAATAGATTTTTAGATTCCTGATTCAATTAATTACTATTAACTGATTGAATTTATTTACTTATTGTCGTGCACATTAGTTCATGATTGAAATGTATATGAATTTTGTTCTCGTAAAAAAATATGTGTTAACTATTTAAATAAATATGTGTTAACTATTTAAATAAATTTTTAGATTCCTGCATAGTTGTTATATTTAAAATTTTATTCAAAAAATCTATATCTTTTGTATATTTTGTATATTGTTTATTTTATTTTATTCATATGCAAAGAGTATCATACCCAAGTGGTAATTTAAACTTGAATGTTAGATTAAATTCTCCTTAGATTTTATTTTAATTTCAAATATATTTGTTAAAGAAAAATCAAAATCTCCTTTCTATAGGAGTAATTCTCATATTGATTGTAATTAGTTTTCATTTCAACTAGTTATAAGTTTGTATATTATTTAGATTTTGATTTTGATAGAAACATTGTATATAAAATATGATTACAGATAGTTAGTAAGTGTATATGTTTTTATTAGATTTGTTTTTTTTTTAATTTAGGATAGTTAAAGGTAAATGGACCTCAATTAGTCGGAATTGTCATTTACAACAGATAAGGGTCCAATTGAAACCCTGACCGCGTGATTTCCTAAATGTTGAATATGGTCATATTTGGCCATCAACGGGTAGATATCCTTACCACTTGAACGAAAGATTTGTTTGATGTACCTGATAATAGGTGGATGGAAATGGAGTGTTTCCTCATTGTCTTAATATTTCAGACTGCAAAATGACAAATAAAAGCATAAAACAACAAAGGATATGGCCTTTCTAGTCCTCTCACAAGTGTATTAACACTTAAGATGATCTTAATTATTTTCAGAACAAAATGAAAGAAGAGATATTAAAATGAAATACTCATGAAAATTTCCAGAAACAGAGAGATACAACAATACATGATTTCTATTAATGAAATAATTGTACAGGGATTGTAAAAATACAGAGTGCAAGACTCACTAGAATGGTGGCATCTTTATCTCTGAGAAGAGATGTGACGGTTGCACTCATTCGCAAGAAGATTATTACAATGAGGCTCTGAAGGAATTTTATGATATACATGAATCCCAAAACCCTAGACATCCAAAAACCTAACCCTAGGAGATGAAACTCCAAAAGTCATGTGGGCCTCATTGGGGTAAGTTAGTTAGTACAATAACTTCCCAAGGTCGTAACTTTTGCATATGATCTCTATTTTAGGCGCGTGATAGCTCGTTGGAAAGGTATTTTCGAGAACTACACATTGTGTCATCATACTCTGACTCCGTCTATAGTTTGACTGTGTCAAGCCAATAAAACAATGTTTAGAGCCCCAAAACGACCCTAGAAGTACAGAAAGATGTACTGGCGTGAAAACTTCCAAAATAAGCCAATTGGAATAGGTGGGCGACCACCAATATCCACCTATATGTTGTGTAGGGATTTAGGACAGCCCCGTAAGTGAAGAACCCACAATTACAAAGAATTTTCTCTATTACAGAGAAACGTGCTAAACTGAAAACTGTCAAGATGAGCCAGTTGGAATTTGGAACAGGTGGGTGGCCACCAATATCCACCTGGATCATAAGATCAACATATATGTGGGTGGGAAGGTTAGAGAAGCAATATATGAACATTTATCTACACCCTAGAGCCTTGGATCTATGATAAAACGTGAGTTATAGCAAGCTAGAAATGACAGTGCGAATGTGGGGTTCAAATACCCCCAAGGTCAAAACCCATAAATAAATTAAATTACAGCCAACAATAGGACGTGTTGGGGATAAAGTTGATCTAACCATAAAATAAATGATACAACCTTTACAAACAATTATGAAAATGAAGAAAGGGTTTGTGGGATGTTTTAACTTACCAAAGCACCCTTTATGAGAGAGAGCGAGGTGGAAGTAGAATTGTTATGAGTTGGTTGTAATAACGCATATCTACACACTTTATCTACTAAAACCCTTGTAAAACACAATGTTAGAAGAAAAAATTCCAACGGAAAAATTATCTTGGGGGTAGAGAAATTCTATAAAGCAAAATCCCCAATAGCTCTACTAACTTGTAAGATAAAAATTAAAATACGACGCTAGGGTAAGATTTTTTTGTGTTTTAATATTTTGTAAAAGCAAAAATGAAACGATATTTTGGATTTTGAATAATGATGTTTGAAGAATATGATTTTTTACCTTTTTATTACCTCTTTCTTTGAGAAATCGTGACCACGACGTGTCTTAAGGCATCTTTGGAATATGCCTAGATATTGGGTTTGGAGTTGAAAGAATGATCGCCCCCAAATCTATTTAGAAGATGATTGTTCTTAAGTTTGCTAGGAAATCTCCTTGAAGGATGGTTTCCAAACCAAAGGATCAATTTTGGTGAGAGTGAGAACCAACCATGGTTGGAGATACTTCCAACGAAGTTTGTCCAACACTTGGGTTTGAACCACTAACACCAACAAAGAAAGAAGAAGAGACAAGGAGTCTAGTTCCTTTCTTCCACGTGGCTAGGTAGCCCCTCAATGGATTGTTCAAATTGATTATTGCAAATCCCCACTAATAATCTTGATACAAAACACAAATAATACCCTTAGACAAGAAATACAAACATAGAGAGAATCAATCCACAAGACACAAAAAGATGAAAGTTCAAAAATATTACATTATGATCTCACAAATTGTTGTCATCAACATGAATGAGAAGAGAGACTAACCTTATATAGATTTATTCTTAATTGTTAGTTCTCGCTCTCTTATTAAAATATTGTTTTTTGGTTTGCCATCCACGTGTTGAGACTAAACCAATATTTGACTTGTCGTCCACAAGAGGTTGGAGACTAAGTCACTTCACCAAAATAATGTTTTTATCGTGACAGCAATAATAAAATTACCCTAGGGGGTTTCATTTTGACTCCATGAGGCAACAGTTAGCTCCAAGAGAATCTAACAGTTAGGGAGAAAGGTTGATTTGTTTGGGTAGATGTGTCAACGTCCCCTTTGTTTATTCATTTATTGCAATAGGGAGTTGAGCTGAAGCAATTTATTGGAAAAGTGTGCTAATCGGTTGTATTTTGACTCCCCTCCATCCAATGTTTGACTTGCTTTAAGCCACTATTACTCCATTTATCCAAATCGATTCTTTGAAAATGCTTGACGAAAATGAGGTGAGGGCCGATTTAACTATTTAGTGCCTCGATGGCTCACTCCAAATGTTCAAATATCCTTTAATTTATTTGACCCAAGCGACTAACAACGACTGCCAACGGATCACTTGAGAGGTTCAATTTAATTGAGTGGTGATTATTTCCAATTTAGAGGGTGTCGACTTGATTGACCTGTCCACGGTTAGCAAATGCGGGTGGCTTCCCTTAATATATGACGGTTTATTTATATGGTAGCAGCTCCACTTTCTTTTAAACCGCAACCCCTTCGTGCACTTTACTCATAAAGTGTAACCCTTTCTTAATGTGTGGTTTAGCCTTGAGCTAAGGGATGGCCCCCTTTTACTAAGTCTTACCCTCTCACAACTTAGCATAGCCCCATCAATTTAATCATTTTAATTGCAAACTTTGGATGGGGGCCTTTTAACCTAAATTATTTTTTCCTTTTCATTGCTTATGAAATATACTTCAATATTCCTTTTTTTTTCAATTTTCCTTTGACTTTGCTAGAACCACGTAGAATTTTCAAGATTAGAATTTTGTCGGGAATGGGATGTAATCCATCATTGTTGTTGAAATTACCTTTGCATGTCAAGGGATGTTCCTCATTGGCCACATTCACCCATAACATACTCACCACGTGATCTTTCGGCAACCACTGTTTTGCTTATAACTCTGTTTTTTTCGAAATTTCAATGTGGCATGTTGAGTACACACCATGACATCATGATTGTCAATTTGAGCCCCTGTGGGTAATGACATAGGTGCACACAACCATGGGAAGACAAGCCCTATAATGTGCAATCACCCCTAAAAATAACTTGACTCCCATAAACCATGTGTCTTAATAGGTTCACCTCAAGCCCCCCAATCCTATCCAGTATGAAGGGAAGTGAGAATGAAGTCTAAGAAAACTGATCATGACCAGCTAACAAATCTAAGAATCCATAATACACAATATTCCACAGGGCCCACAAAACTTTTACTTACATCTTTAAACTTACAATGGTGTAGCTAGATGAAAAAATGTAAAATACCTTCTAAGAAATAACAGATTCGAATGGTCACAATAAAGATGACTCACCTTTCAACATCTTAAGCAACAGAATGATGACTTCCAATAACCAAGCACCCGAATAAAGGATCCATGCTTCTAATCTATATCTAGGTATGACAATAGAATTTTACTTAGATCCAACATTACTAAAACCCTTTCCACCTATTTTTCCTTGTAGTTTAAGGTTCACTCGTCAAGACCTTTTATAAGGATTTTACTTCTTGTTTTATATTAATAATAATAATAATAATAATAATCTATTTTTAAGGTCACGGCCAAGCCAGCACACCAAATTGGTGTATGAGACCCCCTTGTTTGTGGGACAAGCGACCCCCCTCCGCCCAGCGATTTGAATGGTAAAGTCTACT
>SNQJ01S0189241.1:0-12089 GCA_010110895.2 Picea sitchensis | reverse complement strand
TACCATATTAATTTAAATAAATTAAATTTAATTAAACTTAAATTTAATTAAACTTAAATTTAATTAAACTTAAATTTAAAGAAACTTAGTTTGTTTAAATTTAAATTTACAGAAATTAAACTTACTTGCAGCTCCAAGACTCGCTCTCTGCAGCTTCAACTGCCCGCCCGCAGCCAAATATCAAACTATCAACCGCGCCAACACGATCGTGCCAACATGACCATGCCAACACACTCACACTAATAGTCACTCACCAAGAACTCAGAAAAGCTGTAACAGTCACGATGTGCGGTAAATATATAAATATCTTTTCGAACGAAATAATGTTTTGGCTGAAAGAATATTTCAGCCGAAACATTCTTTTGACAGAAATATGTTTTCAGTTGGAATATCTTTCGCCCGAAAACATGTTACCAGATGAAAAAAATTCATCCGGCTAAAATTGTACACAAAAATCGAGGGTGTCATCATGGTACTATTCGATTTGTCGGCCGAAACATATTTCAGCCTAAAAAATAGAACTTTCAGCCGAAAAAAATATTAGTTCGGCCGAAAAAATGTCTTTCAAAATTTTGGAGATCCGATTGTCACGAAAGTGTTACCCACCTTCATGAATTTACCCATGTGGGAATTATATGCTAACTCGTCAAGGTACTGAACATTCCTGTTGGCAGTTGGTGAAGGCATATATGATATCAAGGTAACTTCGTCGAGGTACTGAACAAGCCCACTGGCAATGAAGCAATGTAACTAGGTACAATGAGTTAAACGTTTCAATTTTGACATGATAAATAGACTTCACTTATTAATCCAATCAAAAACTTCATTTCCTAGCTATAAAATTAATAAACATCCATTTTCCCCTCTGATGAGATGAAGTGAAAGAGTATTAGTATTATTTTGATTCTTTATTCTTGATAAACTATTCATAAAAATAATTTATCTACATTCAATAAATTTTCCTTATTTCTTATGACCTGATATATTTTTCTTTGACTCATATACAGAGTAATTGGTTTCATCAATGTGTCTCCATTTGTTGTAGCAGACAACAACCTCCCAAATTTTGCTTGTGATATAAATAAAATTTGGGACCCTTCTTTTTTTTTCATTTAAAAAAAAAAATTGAAAGTTGTCATGATTTTGTTGAGCATTATTTTCAGTTTTCCTATTATTGAATTTTTTTTTATATTGATCATGCTCTCAAGTCCGCTAAAGCTTAATATGGATTTTAATTTTGATATCTATGATATTTTCCTCCTGGTTTGTTTTCATTTTATAATAATTTTGATCGGGGATTTTGATTGCCAAGTCACTAAACGTTATTTTTATTTCTTAATTGATCAAAATGTTCTTGATTATTTTTCTCATATACACACCTTTGACAAGTTTCTACTTGAGCTAAAATATTTAGTAAGCTACAGTTTTTGGATTATATTTCTTATTTGAGTTTTCATTTTGTTTGAATAAGAGATTAGAAATTTCAATTTTTTATCAAGTTATAATCATGTTCATGAGATCCTAACTTACCTTTTCGAAATTATAATCAAGTTACTATCATAAATATAATTATATCCATGGTCCAAAGCTAATACTTGATAAACCTTTGTGGATTATTGTGTGTTCTCTTGTCATCATAAATATAAATGATCTTAATTGATGATTAAATCCAGGGTCTTTTCAAAATTCATACAAATAGGTGACATTTCCCAAGCTATACTCAACCCCCTCCACGTATTGTACTTTTATGTCTCATCGTATTTGTGAATTAATGCCTCACTTCAAGTCATGACAAATCATGTATTCAATGTATTTAGTTGATTTGGGATGTTTTCCCAGGCATTGAGGGTTTCTCGCATACCTGTGAGTGAATTTTTGTTTTGTTTCCCTGATATTTTTCCTTAGTTGTAGCAGACTTTTAGCATGGGTATGATATCTAGAATTGAACTTGGGAACGAATTAATTCAAGTCAATGAGGAACATTATCTAATTTTTCAAAAGGATGGTTGGTTAGATTTCCTATGAGTGTTCAATGGATATAATATATAGGTTACCAGAGTCTTCTCTTTGAGTTTTGATGGTCAATCTACCAAGATAGGATATTTTGAATTAAATTTGAATGAAGAAATGATTGCAAATGCTACTAATTTTCCATTAAAAGTGTAACATCCCGCTCTTGCGTGCACTGAGTGAACTTGTTCTTTGAGGACACTTGCTTGCAAGTGATCCAGGTTATTATATCTATGGGTCATTTTGATTATGATTATGAGATATTATGGATTTGATGATATGTTATTTGGTTGTATTTACCTACACAGGTGTTATTGACTGGGTTCTCCTTAGTGTGCAGGACTTTGGACCTCAAGGATGCAGAGGCATCGATGAAACCCCTTGGACTCTGGATCGAGTCAGGGAGTGGACTATTGGGTTTGAATGTTGTTGATGTGACATATGTACATATGATTAGATGTTATGATGATTGATTATTATCGCTGACATGATTCGATGATGGATGCAAGATAACGATAGCTTGTCGACCAAACTCACATATGGAGTAGAGGGGTCACGCACGACAACTAGAGACTTTGAGAGAGAGATGTGGCAGCAGCCTTGCCACAGCCTACTAGCACTCCCACCGTGGTTCGAACTATAGGTTAAAAATTACCTAGTTCGAGAAGACCCACGATGTCGTGAGGGAAAATTGTGACAGTCGCTCACGATGATTCTAAGGGGCACACAATAAGGCAGGGGCCTTATTCATTAGAGGCCTTCAGTCTCCGCCAAGATCACCTGGAGGATTATTAACTCTAGGGGTTTGACATCTACGAAAATCAGTCAAGAGGCGAGTGGCACCCTTGGAGCACATAGTGCATACTGAAGGGCATGTCATGCAAGGAAAATGGAAAGAGGCAAGTGGCACCCTTGGAGCACATAGTGCATCTTGAAGGACATGTCACGCAAGGAAAACAGAAAGAGGCGAGTGGCACCCTTGGAGCACCTAGTGCGTCCTAAAGGGCACGTCACGATTTTAATTGGTAAGTGAATAAAATTAGTCGGCCTTAAAATGAATGATGTGATAAGTAAGATTTAAAAACAATTTTTCATAATAAAAAAAAAATGTCGCCCAGCCTAGTGAAATTAAAACCTAGGACTAAGTAGAAATTGTGGTAAAAAAAATAAAAAAAAATAAACATGTAACAAGAAGGGGGGTAAGGAACTCAAACTTATTTATTAAAGTCAAATTTATAAGGGACAATTATTTTTTTTTAAAAGGGGTAATGGTTGTTTTAATTTACATTTGTTAAATTAATTTTTAGTTAAAAAGAAAAGAGGGTAAATGGTTGTTTTATCTACACTTGCTAAATTAATTTTTAATTAAAATGGAAAAAGGGTAAAAGGGTTGTTTTATCTACACTTGGTAAATTGATTTTTTTTAGTTAAAAAGGAAAAAGGGGGAACCTTAAAATAAATAGGAAACTTAAAGAAAAGGGGAAACATAAGAAAAACATTGAATGTCTAACTTAGTAAGGAATCTTGCCTTTAGAACTTTCTAATTATGAACTCAACTAGGAATTAAGTAAGGCGTAAGTCATTTAAGAAATGTATTGGAATTTTGGGACACCGAGGAGTGTTTTTAGGAATGCTTTAGGTGGGTGAGGGAAATAGGAATATTTAATTAGTTAATAAAATTGATTTTATGGTGCAACTAGGGGATTGGGCGACATGTGTACGGGTGAGGTTTTTCGAAATTAACTAAATGAAAAAAGAATTTAATGAGGATTTGGAAAACTAATTACTTGAAAACTCTATAAAACGGATGGAGGGGGAGGAGTATAGGGCTCATCTTTTTGCATAACGTTACAATGTTGAAATTTTATCTTGACTGAACTTTCTCTTGTGGGAGTTGGGATAACTAGCTCGGGTAACAAGTGGTATTTCGACATTGTGAGGTGAGTTGGGTGCTAGCATTCTCTAGTATTGTGTGCGTGGACCCTTTGCATCTCAGGGAGCTCAGGGGGAAGAAGAGTACCCCTAGCGTTGGTTGGGACGTACCGGTGAGGTCACATCGGTTAGAAAGCAAGAGCTAGATGGAGCTCGTGTGGGACGGCGACTTCGGATAATTCACATTTGGCTAAGGTACGCTTATTCAAGTTGTTACTTGCAATGAATTTAATTTATACATGTTTTTTTGTACTTGCTTGAATATTTCATGGCCATGAGATTTATTGCACATGCATTCATATTGTAATTGTAATCCCCTTGTTGCTTGATTTATTCAGTAATAACCCTTGCTATCCACTGTATCCTTTATTTTTGAGTTACTGTCTCTTTGTGCATGGCCAGAATGAGCCCTAGACTCAACCTTGCTTGTGTTCTTGTATCTCCTACTTGCATTTTCATTATTACTTGATTGTGTTTTTATCTCATTATTTTCTTCTCCACGAAGAAGATCTGGATGTGGATTGTGTTTCTATCTTCTATCCCTTATCCCTTAAGTTATTAGTTTATGCCTGAGCAGTCGACTAGGAGCTGAATCGACGGTCATCACTCCGATGTTTAAAGACTTATAGATTCAAATTCCCTACTTTCATGTGCATAGATAATAAGTGAAGGATAAATTTTCGCCCAACTATCTATCCCTTGCTTATCTCTATGTTTTTCTCTTATGATAAATCTTTGTGGTTTCTTGTGATTGATTACCTCTACCTTTCCTTGAATGATCAACTCTGTGTTTCTTTGGAATGTTTAAACTCTGCGTTGAATGATTAATCCTTGAAGGATTAATCTCTGAAGAAATCATTTTTCCCAAATCGTTTTTTCCAGAACATCACTACGTTTTATGACCATATGTGATTGTGTTTTTACTGGTGTAATGGTTGTGTTTTTACTTGTGTAATGGTTTCATTTTTACTGGTGTAATGGTTGTGTTTTTACTGTGTAATGGTTTCGTTTTTACTTGCGTAATGGTTGTGTTTTTACTAGTGTAATGGCTACATTTTTAGTTGTGTAATGGTTGTGATTTTAGTTGTGTAATGGTTTTGTTTTGGTGACTGTGTAATGGTTAGTCATAGATTCATTACTAGACAACGATATTGACTTTGTTGACAGTGAGTATTAATGGACAATGAATTAATATATTTTCAATAATTAATGGACGGCGAATTACTTAATACAACGAATTAATGGACAACATTTTACAATAAATTTGTGAACTGGGCATCGATCCCTTTTTCTTAGCATTTTAATTTCACTTTTAAAATGTATTTTACACTGTGATTATGTTGGGCAGTGATCCATTTTTCTTAGAGTTTCAATTCCACCTTAAACGTATTTTACACAACGATTTCCCATAAATTCACCTTGATTACACAACGAAGTCTACATAGTGTTTTCCCATAAATGATTATTGTTAGATAGCATAATTCTGACAGTGATTTCCATAAATTCTAATTATGAGATAGCGATATCATACATTTTATTCATACAACATTTATTTAGAAAGCATATATCTAGACAATATATATTGAGAATGTGTATCAATGCTAGACAACGATAACTTAGCCAGTGTTTCCTTTTAAATGCTAGACAACATATCAATGCTAGGCAACGTATATTTAGGTTGTGTTTTCATCCCATATATCATATAGACAGCATGAATATTGATATCAATATGTGGGACAGCGTGAATATTGATATGTCAATATGTTGGATAGCGTGAATAATGATATCAATATGTGAATATTGATATGTTGTTTATTGATATGTTTTTGCATGTGGATATTGAGATATTGATATTGATATGTTGGACAACATTTATATATTGATGACAACGACTTTATATAAAATAGACAGCAAATTTTTATATATAATCGATAGCAGATTTTATATATGATAGAAAACATTTCATATGATGACAACAATGATATATTAGATAGCAATAATATAGCCAACAATAATATAGACAGCAATAATATAGCGATATATTAGACAACAATATTGTGTATTCAAACAACAATAATTTAGATAGTAGTTCTAATGTTAATAGACAGTGTAGTTCACTTTTTAATGTTAAGTAGTTCACTTATATTAATAGGTAGTGTATATTGATTATATTAAGTGCATATAGTAGTTCACTTTTTAATGCAAAAAAAAACAAGAAGTTATTCCATAAATGGTAAAGAAAGATCAGTTTAAGGAATGTATGACGCATGTGGATTCAGGGAATTAATGTGAGGTATGATTTGTTAAAGATTAGATTCCTAGGTGCCATTAACCATGTTGATGTAGGATTGATTTGGAATTTAAGTTGATGTATGATTGTTATAGTACTCAGATTTCCCTTGCATCTTGTCAACTTGTTGTTTGGGGTGATTGGGTTTAGTCTTCATGTTTTTGACAATTAATTCGGTCTCCTAGCATGAGGGATTTAGCTTGGGTTAAAGGTCTAGAAATTTTATGTTGCGCCATGGTTATTGTCACACCTATCGCCTTGTGATGGCATGATTCCTAATGAGGGGATCATTGTGTGCCCTGATGGATAAACGTGAATGATAACCTGGGTGGAGTCTTGTGTTTCCTGATGTGGATGTATAGTTTGTTGTAATGGATGTTGGTACTTGGTTTTGTAACACCTTAAGGTTTTGGGCTTTGAATGAGGTAGAGGTTTCTATTTCTTGGTCGTCGAAGCCACTGTGTCGGGTTGTTGATGTTTTCCTTTAGCTTGTAGGTGTTGTCTTTCTTATGTCGGGCGGGTAGTCGTTTTTATCTGTCTATTGATTATCGCATGTTTCGTCCAGTTGCATGATGTGCTAGTGTGATGAGTCATTGTTGTCTGTTTCCTTATCTATGTGCATTGTGTTCATCATCAAGTTGTGTTGTTTAACTTGTGTTGGTGTTGCCTTCCTGCTTCAAAAAAAAAAAGTGCACTTGCTTGCGTTGCTTATAGTCGTAACAATGGGGTTGTTACATATGGTATCGGAGCGGGTTCGAACTGCGACTTGGGATCACTACAGCTTTCGTTGAGAAGATGTTTGATTACAAGGATGTTAATTAAATTGATTTTATGCATGCAGATAATCATGGTTAGAGGACGTCGCGGAGGCAGATGACGGGGTGTTAGGGGAGGAGGCGCGACGCCCCCAGTAGCATCCACGCCTGAGGGGTCTAATCCCCGAGGAGACAAATAGGTGGTCGGGCATGAGCAAATAGTAGTGGGTGATGTGGTTGGGCTAATGAGATTCTTTCAACAGATGTCTGAGGCACTAATCAGCCATTTGGACAGAGATGAGTCCAGGGCGTTGGCACCCCCTGAAGGTCCACCGCATGCTCTAGTCGGTACTGGTAGCATTCACCGCGAACTCGAGAAGGTCAAATTTTTTGAGTTCTTTGGTGCCTCGGACTGCGCAGCTACTGAGGCATGGTTGGAGAATATGGTGATGTGCTTTGCACTTCATGAATATACCTCCAACATGAAGTTATACATGGTGGTCTTTCAACTAAATGGGAGCGCTCTTCTATGGTGGAAGACGATCCTACCGAAACTGAACATGGTCGTCGAAGACGTGTCATGGGAACTATTCGAGGAACGGTTCTAAGAGAGGTATCTGTTGGAGGAATTCATTGAGCATCATCTCAACGAGTTCAATGCCTTGAGATAGGGTGGTCGTACGGTGCCCGAGTACAAGGCACGTTTTATGGAGTTGCTTCGGTATGCTCCACACATGAATACCAAGAAACTTAAGGTCAACAGGTTCATGTTTGGCCTTAATGTCATCATTTGTGCAAAGGTTAGGATTATGATGCCTCAAACATTGCATGATGTCATTCAGAAGGCCCTCATAGCAGAGGAGGATATTATTAGCAGGGTTCAAAGCAGGACTCTAGCGAGACCAGCAGGGCAAGTGTCATCTGGTGTGCAGCAACATCAGACACTAGCTAGACATACGCCAAGATATCGTGGCTTCCAGAGATGATCCACTTTCTCTACACATCGGCGACTAGCACCTCAGTAGTGGATTCCTTATCGAGGACCATAGCACCAACAACAGTGTCAACCGCATCAGTAGCAGTTTAGGCCTATTCAGCAGAACAGACCAGGGTTCCAAGCCAGTGGGCCATCAGCTTCTACTTCGGGAACCAGGAGTACTGGACCAATGAAAGGGTGTTGGACATGTGGGGAGACACATTACCAGCGTGACTTCCCAATGGAGAGGACTAGATCATTTGGATCAGTCGAACCCACTACAGTGTGAGATTTGGGCAAGGCCCATCGGATTCATGCAGTGATGAATAACCACTAGGAAGATCACTAGTCGACTGTGCTCAAGACATCAGGTATTGTCATTGACTAGACCCTTAGTATTTTGATAGATCCTGGTACTACCGAGAGTTTCATTTACAGTGCAGTGCTAAAAATAATTAAGTTAAAGGAAGAAGAATACGATGAGTTTATCTTTGTACAAACAAAAGGTTGGTGGGAAGGTTACGAGATGTAGCCTTAACCTGGGAGAGTTTGTCACTAGGGCCAACCTGTACATCGTGATCGGTATGGACTGGTTGGAATCACATGAGGCGATAATCAAATGTAAGACAAACGGTTGAGCTTGATCGATGATGAGGGACAGAGACGCGTGATTGTAGGTAGGAACCAGGGAGTTTCCCTGAGGTTCATCTCTTCCTTGTAGCTACGGAAGAACTTGCGCAAGGGATGTAAGATTTAAGTGATCCTTGCGTTAAATGAGAAGGGAGTAGTGGAATGTCTAGAACACCTTCTGGTGGTGAGAGATTTTGCAAACGTCTTCCCTAAGGAGTTACCTGGGATGTCGCCGAAGAGGGAGTTGGATTTTACCATAGACCTAAAACCGGGGACTGAACCAATAGCAAGAACTCCTTATCGGATGTCGACCCCGGAGTTACAAGAGTTGAAAATGAAACTGAAGCAGTTGTTGGACCTGGGACTTATACGTCCCAGTGTGTCACAGTGGGGTGCACTTGTTATTTGCATGCGAAAGAAGGATGGGTTGTGGAGAGTCTGCATTTACTACCATCGATTTCACAAGGCAACGATCAAGAATCAGTATCTGTTGCCAAGGATTGATGATCTGTTTGAACAGATGAAGGGTGCGATGGTGTTTTCAAAGATCAAATTGATATCAAGGTATCACCAGTTAGGGATCAAGGAGGATGATGTCCCAAACACCTCCTTTAAGACGAGGTTTCGACATTACGAGTTTATTGTTTTACCATTTGGACTGACAAACGCCCCTGGGGTATTTATGAGTTTGATGAATAGGGTGTTTCGTGAATACTTGGACAAGTTCGTCCAAGTATTCATTGACGATATTTTGATTTACTCTCTCATGATGGAGGAGCATGAAGATCACTTGCACTTGGTACTACAATGTCTTCGAGAGAACAAATTGTATGGGAAATTGTCTAAATGCTCGTTTTATCAATCGAAGATTCACTAATTAGGGCATGTCATCTCTGGCGAAGGTATCATCGTGGATCTAGCAAAGGTTGAGGATATTACAGAATGGCCTGCGTCGACAAATGTCTCAGAAGTGCATAGCCTCATGGATTTAGTGGGATACTATCGACGGTTCGTTGAGGGATTTTCGAAGATAGCAAATCCGATTACGGAATTGCAGAAGAAGAACAAGAAGTTTGTTTGGACCGATAAATGCACAAAATCATTTCGGAGGCTCAAGGAGTTGTTGACAATAACACTGATACTAAAGGTCCCTGACATGGATGCGGACTTCTTGGTATGCACCGACGCATCCAAGGAAGGCTTAGGTGGAGTCTTGATGCAAGACAGTCGAATGGTCGCTTACATCTCGAGAAAGTTGAGAAGGCATGAGGAGAACTATGCAATGCACAATTTGGAGTTGTTAGCCATTGTATATGCCTTGAGAGTTTGGAGACACTACCTTATTGGACGGAAATTCGAACTAAAAACGAACCACCGTGGACTACAACACATCTTTACGCAAAGCGACTTGAACGCGCGACAACGACGTTGGTCGGAATCGCTTAGCGAGTACGATTTCGAGATTACTTGCATAAAGGGAACAATGAACAGAGTGGTGGATGCATTGAGTTGGAGACCACGCATATTTTATGTGATGCCTCTTCAAACGAATCTACATGAAAATATTCTAACTTTACAATGCGATGATGACTGGTACAAAGAGGTCAGATATTTTATCGGACAAAACACAATGATGGTACCAAAATTTGAAGGATTTACTTTGGACAACAAAGGATTATTGAGATTTAAAATTTGAATTTACATACCACCCAACGACGAGTTGAGGAGTTTGATCCTAAACAAGGCTCATAGAGCAATGTACATGGCTCATCTTGGAGTCACGAAGATGAGGGAAAACCTTAAACTCTTATTCTTCTGGAAAGGAATGAAGGCATACATAGTCAACTACATGGAAAGATGTCTAGAATCTCAGCAGGTGAAGGCTGAACATAGACATCCAGTAGGATTACTACAACCACACGCAATTCCGAAATCAAAATGGGAGGTCATTTCGATGGATTTCATTGTTGGGTTTCCACTGACGGCAAGGAGACACGACTCGATTTTTGTGGTAGTCGAAACTTTGACGAAGAGTGCTCATTTTATTCCTATGCGTACGACATATCAGGCACCTAACATAGCTATATTTTTCATCAGTGAGATTGTGAGGTTGCATGGCATGCCTAAGAGGATTATATTCGATCGAGGATCAATGTTTACTAGACAATTTTGGACTAATTTCTAAGAGGCCTTGGGAACCCAACTTAACTTTAGTACCGCATATCACCCAAAGACAGACGGGCATACTGAACGAACAAACCAAATCTTGGAGGATATTTTGTGCATGTACATGATGGACCAACAAAAGTGTTGGGAGGAATTCTTTCCACTGGTATAATTAGCATATAACAACAGTTATCAAAGCACCATTAAGATGGCACCTTTCGAGTTTCCTTACAGGCGACCATGTCGAATGCCTTTGACTTGGGATTGTCTTGAGGATAGGGTCCTGGTGGGACCTGAAGCGATCCAAGAAATGAAAGATCAAATGAAAACAATAAGACAAAGGATCAAGGAAGCGCAGGATTGGCATAAGAGTTATGTTAATGCACATCGTGTCGACCGTAGTTACGAAGTTGGCGATCGATTCTTCTTGCGGGTGAAGCCGCATAAGAGTTCGATCAAGTTTGGAAAGGGTGCTAAACTCTCTCCTAGGTTCATGGGACCTTTCGAGATTGTGGAAAATAAGGGGCCCATGGCCTATCGACTAGCGTTGCCTGATTCTTTGAGGCGTATGCACGATGTTTGTCACGTATCTATTTTGAGACATTATATTGGTGATCCTACACATGTTATTGACATGAGTTCTTTATAGGTATCTGACGAGGGTACACTCGTGATGGAGCCAATCTACATCCTAGACCATCGCAGTCCATCACAGTTGACAACTACGGCATCGAACAGTAGATCAATTCAAGGTCCAGTGGGACAACTATAGTCCGCACTCGACAACCTGGGAGGACATATGTGATATGTGTCAGTAGTTTTCATTTTTGTTTCATAGATAGACTTATGATACTGTGATACACTTTATTTCGGCACTTATATACTGTCAAACTTCGGGACGAATTTTAAACCAAGAGGGGGTGTATGTAACATCCCACTCTTGCATGCACTGAGCGAACTTATTCTTTGAGGACACTTGCTTGCAAGTGATCCGAGTTATTATATCTATGGGTCGTTTTGATTATGATTATGAGATATTATGGATTTGATGATATGTTATTTGGTTGTATTTACCTAGACATGTGCTATTGACTGGGTTCTCCTGAGTGTACAAGACTTTGGACCTTGAGGATGCAAAGGCATCGATGAAACCCCTTGGACTCTGGATCGAGTCAGGGAGTGGACTGTTGGGTTTGAATGTTGTTGATGTGACATATGTACATATGATTAGATGTTATGATGATTGATTATTATTATTGACATGATTCGCTCATGGATGCAGGCTGACGATAGCTTGTCGACCAGACTCACATATGGATTAGAGGGGTCA
>SNQJ01S0189240.1:0-18251 GCA_010110895.2 Picea sitchensis | reverse complement strand
ATGCATTTTCACTTTCAGGTGTCTTCTCTGTTACGAAATATTTCAATACTTCCATGATCTCCCCTTTTAAACCCCCCATCATCTATTGTAGTTCATATTTTGTTACTATATTCTTTTGTAAATCATTTATGTCCCTACACATTTCTTCACCTTCATCAAGAGCCCAAGTAGTATTTTTTGGAGGCTTATTTGGTGTAGAAGTTCCCCTTTTTGGTGGCATGTTGGCCAAGTATAACTTTTGAACCTTGATTTTGAGGTGGTTCTACTAAACAATATTTCTTCTATTCTATCTCCCAAATTTTGGCCCTTTTGGGTATGAAAATTTCTTTTATGTAGTTATCTGATATTTATTCTTTGCAATGCCACAGTTATAATCAAAATTGGACATGCCAAGTGGAAATTACGGTAACTTCCCCACAACTTGCTGATTTTTGGCCTTTCCAAGAGATATCACTTGTATAGCGTGCCCCGCACAAAATAATTGATATTAAATTCTGAAACTCACACCGGAAATTCTATAGACTGTCCAAAATCTAATGAAACCAGTCCCACTCAATTTGAATACTCTAGGAAAAGGTTATGATTATTTTACCTGGAACACCTTCTTGAGACTAGTCAGATACCCTATCTTACACAAAGTGTATATACAAATTTAAGATGACCCAAAAGATGAACGTTTTACCACAAATACCTTACTAATTTCTATAAATATCCTCCAGATTTCAGGGTTTGAAACGTTACAGAAAATTTTTTATAGCGAAAATTTCGCAATGACTTGGTTAAGGATTATTCCAGAACCCTATCTAGTACAGGTTATATCTCTGAAATTATAAGGCCTCAAGAGATGATTTTTTAACCCAAAGTACCTTGATCTGTCTACTAAATATCCTCCAATTTGTTCCTTATGAAACATTGTAGAAACAAAGTTATAGCGAAAATTCCAAGATGTCTCAGATGTAGCAGCGAAACCCCAAGACCTTGAGCTCTGATACCACATGTTAAGAACCAAATATAAATATAGCATAGAAAATCCTCAGAAAAAGTACTCAATGCCTTGAAAAGAGATAATTTCAGATAATAAGCCTCTTTGATGGGGAAACCTCCTTTTACCCCACTAAATGTTCAAGTACAAGATGATTCAAAATTAAAATGTCTCCTTGGTATATATAGGAGACTAGGAGGTATAATTACAAATAATGGCCTAAAGCCAACATAAATAAAGTAACATTACTAATATAATATGTCCCAATTAAGGGGTAATGAGCCAATATTAGGTCTTAACAACTCTATACCTGCTATGACAACCTTGTCTATGTTGAAATTGTGGGAAAAAAGGCTTGTCAAAGGAACATGAAATCCAACCTCTTGGATCTTCTCACAAAACTTCATACAACAAGAATTTCTAAAACATATTTTGGAAAATTGAGAAGCTTTGATTTCTCTCAGGTTGGATGGGTCAAACCTTGAATCAGTCCTCCCTTGTGCAGTTTCTTTTCACTCTCTCTTTCACTCTCCATGAAATTTGTTGAAGGATAGTACCCTAGTCAGATGATATTGATGGAAAAGATGGATTTTAGGGTTTGAATAATAAGGACACAATGATTTTGAAAGAAAATTTGAGTGTAATAATGATGCGGGAGTTTCCTCAAAGGTTTGAGGAAGTAAGGTTTGCCCAAACTTGCAAAACTTTCTCTGAAAACTAGGGGTCAAAGAAGAGATGATATCTCTTTAACCATAATACCTTTTACAAAACAGAGAGAGGTTTTTTTCTTTGGTATGTTTTTAACAAAAACCTCATCCAGATTGCAAAAATCATTTCTCATTTTTTCACAATATTCTCTGCAAAACGATGTCTAAAATAGGACTTTGCACGATCAGGAAAATAAGCTATGAAGATGTGAATGTATCTCTCACCCTATAACACCTGTGTAAAACATGAGATAAGTTATTATAATTTTTCCTCTTATGAACAAAAAATGCCTCCATTTTCTCAATATTCATCTATTATGGGACACAATGTGCTCTACAAATAAGTGACTAAAAAGGCCATTTCTAGAAAATGTGCCTTGAAAGATTTTTGGAAAATGAAGTGGAATGATGGGTTATGGGTTTCCTAAATTCTTGATAAAATATAGGGGGGTAGAGGGTAATGTTAGAGAAACTTTGGTGGTGGAACCACTTGAAATGAGTGAGGGAAAGTGGGGAAAAAGGATAAAACACAGTCCTAACCCAGAATTTGGCAAAAACGCAGCATTGGCTAGGGTTCATGGGGAAAATGATGGGAAAGAGGGAAATGAGTGTGTGAAAAGTTTGGGGGAGGTGTATTAAGTATGAATGAGGGTGTTGAAACAAGAAAAATAGGGTTTTCTCAATGAAATTATGCAAACACTAAGATAACCCAAAAATGCAACATAGAACCCTAGGAGAGGAATTTCATCATTTCGAGAAGGAAAATGATCATGAGAAGGGTGATGAATATTTGAATTACTTGTTGAGAGTGCTTGAAACCTAATGGATGAATAGTGACGACTTTTTTTTATGTTTATTTGACCTTGGATGAGTGGAGGGAGTAGTAATGACCTAGACACTTAGGACATGACTCAATACTCATTTGACAATCAAAAAGACATGTCAAATGTTATTTGCAAAATATAACAATTTGAACTGTCTACTATACTCCTGAGTGTGGTAAAAGTATACTATACTCTTGAACCCTTAAACAATAAAAATATCCACTCCAATACATCACAAAACTGATTTTCCCACAACTAGTCTAGAAACGCAGCGCCTAGGTGAAAACAGGGGTAGAAAGCAATTTTTCACCATGTTTTTGACTTTTTGCTGCAAAATTGATATTGAACTGGCCCACCAGTGATATATTTGAGATGTAAACTTAATAATATATTCATACATGCTGAGAAAAGTGAATTTGGAGCCTCCAAGAAAAATGTACTGTGGGCTTGTTATGCTTCTGTAGATGACATTGTTGCCCAAACTTGCAAACATTTCTCTGAAAAATAGGGGTCAAAGAAGAGATGATATCTCTTTAACCATAATACCTTTGAAAAAACTGAGAGAGGTTTTTGTTATTTGGTATGCTTGTAAAAAACACCTCCTCCATTTTTCAAAAATACTTTCCCATTTTGTCACAATATTTTCTTCCAAAAGATGTCTAAAATAGGACTTTGCACGATTAGAAAAATAAGCTGTGAAGATGTGAATGTATCTCTCACACTGTAACACTTGTGTAAAAAGTGATATAGTTTATTGTAATTTGTAATATTATCAACAAAACCCTCCTCCATTGTCTCAATATTCATCTCTTATGGGCCACAATATGCTCTACAAACAGGTGACTAAAAAGGCCATTTTTGGAAAATGTGCCTTCAAAGATTTTTGGAAAATGAAGTGGAATGATGGGTTACCCTAAATTATTGATAAAATATAGAGGGGTATGGGATAATGTTATAGAAACTCGAGTGGTAGAACCACTTTAAATGAGTGAGGGAAAGTGGGGGAAAAGGCTAAAACACAGTCCCAACCCAGAATTTGGCAAAAACGCAGCATTGGCTAGGGTTCATGGGGAAAATGATGGGAAAGAGGGAAGTGAGTGTGGGAAAAGTTTGGGGGAGGTTTATGAAGTATGAATGAGGGTGTTGAAACAGGAAAACTAGGGTTTTATCACTCAAATTATGCAAACACTAACATAACCCAAAAACGTAGCATAAAACCCTAGGAGAGAAATTTCATCATTTCGTGGAGGAAAATGGTCATGATAAGGGTGATGAATATTTGACTTACTTGTTGAGAGTGCTTTAAACCTGCTGGATGAATAATGACGACTCTGTTGTATTTTTATTTGACCTTGGATGAGTGGAGGTAGTAGTAATGACCTAGACACTTAGGACATGACTCAAGACTCATTTGACAATCAACAAGACATGTCAAATTTTATTTACAAAATATGAAAATTTGACCTAATGACCCTATAAAAAAATTTGTAAGAGCATATTTTATCACTGGTGACTGGAAGGACTGGTAGGCACTAACAAGGACAAATCCATCCAAGGAAAACAGGCAAATCTGGGAGCTTTCATGCGAGGAAAAATAGAAAGAAACTGAATAATCAGACTTCCTATAATTTATAGGACCCTAACAATATGCATACCATTTCCATACAATGGCATTGGTATTGGTATGCAATGATATGGTATTGGTATTGGTATTGGTATTGGTATTGGTATTGGTATGGTTTTGGTTTTTGATCCCAAGCTAATTTTGACTTGTGGCCCTATTTTCCCTAACTTATTAGATGATAATGGATTTGATTGGTGTGCTGAAAATTATTGTCATTGTTGTGTAACAGGATCCAGAGGAGACCATGGAAAGAGGATGTGGACAACGTAGACCTACTAAATCATAGAGAGGAAAGTGGGTGGAAGAGGATATGACAACGAAATATGCAGATACAATAAAGCTAAGAATAAAAAGCAACCTCAACCAAAGGAGGAAGGTCTTTATGAATTCAAAAATGCTACAACATAGAAGAGATAAAGTCTTTTTTTTCCATATGGCCTTTGAGATCAAACTTATTGGTGGAAAATGAACAAGAATGGCGATTAAATGTGATTCTGTGATCAAGGGAAAAGTTTGAAAATTAGGATGGCCATGTGGGATAGGGATGGTGGATACTTTTCTTGTTGAAATTTTGGCTCGGGGTAAATATCTAGGGTCGTAAAAAAAAAATACAACTCCAAAACATGATATCAATATGTCAAAAATGTGACTAAGGTGAGGTTTTTTGTTGCATAGAAAATTCGTTGAAATAATACAATTTGTGTACTAAACATTATTGACTATGTTGTGTACTACAGGAGCCAGATGAGGGCATGGAAACAGATCGTGTCATATCAAATGAGGACACAATGGATTACACATCAGGTACTCCAATTTTTACTTAACTTAGGAAAAATTAATATGATGGAATTTTGTGAAACGTCCATGTTTTTTCATGAAATTGTTAAATTTTATAGTGTATTATCCAATCTTGTCAGAAATTAATGCATGTTGTTGATTAATTTAGATGGAGATTGGAGAAAATGTAGAGCTTGAGCATTCAACTAGAAAAAGAAAACGATATGTACGTGGACGTGGACCTAAAACTATTAAATCACGTAGAGGACAGTGGGTGGAAGAGGATATGACAATGGATCCTATAGACACAACAAATGATTGCACTAGACAAGAGGTTGGTATGGAATATAGTACATGGGATGAATACTTTGACAAAATTGTTGTTTGTGGATGTTATGTATGTCGTGGAAAGAAACAATTCAAACGGGCGATTTTACAAAGACATTACATAAATGATGAGCTTCCGGTGGGTAGTATGCCTCCTACAATTGATTCAAATCCAATTGGAATTGTGGTAAGGAATTTTCCAATTCGATATAAATAATATGTATACTTCTTTTAAACATTGTTTTATATTATTTAAATAACTAATTTTTTCTTAATGAATACTTGCAGGATAAATTTCTTTGTTTAAAGTCTCCTGGATCACTGACTTATAGCCTAGAGGGAGATGATCATTTATCAGATGATACATCTAACAAAATATGTGCACATATTTTTGTCAGACAAAGGATTCACTACACTACTAAAGTGAGTTGAAATGTATTTCTTACTTTTCATTTCAATTGGTGTACATAATTTGTAAACATTCATAAACTACATTTATATTTATTTAATGGGATGTTATAAAACATATATTGTATATAAACAGTAGTAGTGTAGATTGACATATCAAACATGTTCATCATAAGTCAAACATTTAATTGATTTAATCTCTGGAAATCTTATAGGGCACTAAAAACTAAAATATTCCCTGAAGAGAATGTGTTGCCATTAACTTGCAGAGAAGCACGTCCAGTTTTTGGTTGAGTTAGGGATTGAATATAAACAAATTCAATCATGTTAAAATGATTGCATTTTATACAGAAGTGAATATCCAAACAAGGTAGAATGTCCTGTATGCAAAGAGAACATATATCGTATAGATGTACAAGGTCCTACAGTTCAAAAAAAGGTTTTACATCACATGCCAATTATACCTAGACTTCGACAAATGTTTCGTTGCAAGTCACTTACACAATTGATGGACTAGCATGCAAATAACATGAGTAAATATGGATTCATACAAATTCCGACCGACTCCAAAGAAATGAAACACATAGAGGAAAAATGGCGAAGTAAATTCAAATATGAACCACGTAGTATTAGTTTTGGTATTGCAATTGATGGAGTGTGCCCATTCTCTTTCATGAGCTCAAATTATAGTGTTTGGCTAGTTGGATTGAAAATATATAATATTCCCCTATGGATGAGTGTTAGAAAGGATCACCTTATGATGACTCTCATTGCTCCAGGAAAACAAGAAGTTAAAAATATGGATGTTTATATTGCACCTTTTAATGATGAGATGAAACTACTTTGGAAATGCATAAGAATGTATGACATATCACGTCCTCCATCAAATGGGTCCTTCATTTTTTATGGTATACTATGTTGGACTATTCATATTGATTTCTACCAGGGACTGGAGTGTAATACATTACAGGTAGGAATACAAAATATTTAAGTATTCCACACTCATAATTTGTACCATCCCAACTTTCATACTTAATTTTATACTATTATTATAATGTTATTAACATTACTTATTGAATTGCGGGGCTTCAAACAAGGGGTATATTTGCATGTCCAAGATGTACAGAACAATTTCAAGGGCAATATTCAAAATCTACATGAAATTTATTTCACACTAAAATAATAGGGTTTTCTAGCAGATCATAGGTTTAAAATCATTATAAAAGAATCAATTTGTGGAAAAGTTGAAAATAGAGGCCCTCCCATGATTGTAGGTCCAGGTGATTGGATTAAGAAATATGAAGATGATGAATTGTATAGAAAGGTTGGGAGGGATTTTTTTGATGCAGGGGTGATTCAATTGAAGAACCCAGAGAACAAGTTGTAGTTAATATGCGAGAAGGAATGAAAAGGAAATCCACTTTTATGAGCTCCCACTTTACTGGAAGGATCTATTAATATCTCACTTAATAGATCCTATGCATGTCTTCAAAAATGTCCCAGATTATATATTTGACATATATCAAGAAAGAGAAGGACACCTTGTCTTGGAGGAGAGATATTTCTCTTTCGCATACCAAAATTAATAGAAGACATTTGTGGCCAAACAGGGAAAATGAAACATTTGCAGAAGCTCCATCAATTTTGAAAGAAAAAGAGCTACACCAACTAAAAAATGTCATCCAAGCAATAAGGACATCTACTGGCTATGGGTCATCATTGGATAAATCTTTTACAGTTGATGGACATATCATGGGATTTAAAACACATGATTTCCATAATTTTATGAAAGTATTTATATGTCATTTAAGTTTTCTGACATTGATTTAGTACTAAATATATTTTGATATTTTGTTCTGTGAAAATTTATTAATGACCTATGATGAATGTGTTTGATAGCATATCATGCCATTGGAAATTAGGGGAGATTCATGTCTTATCATTGACTTAAGGTATGTCTTAAGTCAATTGTCAACATTTACTAGGTATGTGGTATGAAATGTTCATATGTGAGGGAACATGAGATATTATATTCCATTTTATTTTTTCACTAAAGGTTCATACTAATTTACTATTCTTATAATAGTTGGGTAACCTCCAAAGAGGTCCGTGTGGTATACAAAATGGAAGAAGGGAAATTGCGAGGAAATTAGCTAGTATTTGAGAAGGGACCTCCCTACCACAAGTTTCAAATGGACTGCAGGTCCATGCTTGTCTCCATATTTGTAGAAATTAATGAATAACCTCATGCATCATGATCCGTCCTTGGCCTCTACATCTACCAATATTCCTTATGTTGGAAATTTGGAAGGAAATATTATTATCTTACGAGGATCTGGTGATCATGTTACTAATTTTCATCTTTGGTGTTCATATAACTCCCTAAATGATGATTATATTCATTTGAGGCTGGCTAGCACCCTCATGGGGTTCATCATGAAATGGTACATTTAGCTACTGGGGGGGTGCATATTGAACTTTCAATCATATGGTATTAGTTTTTCTCAACCACTTCCGATTAGTCCCGGTTCGTTACAATGCCAACATAGAAATTTTTTTGTCCTTCCACCAAGATAAAGCCATGCATACATCAAACCATATCCAATAGTGAAGTAGCGGAAGAGGTTGATTAAAGCCTACATTCCTTGAGAGTTTTTGTTGGAATGGTTCATTAAGTCCTTATTTACTTATATTTAGAAGGATGTCTCTACATACAGAGTAACATATGAGGAAGAAGCCATTTTCAAAGCCAACAATTGGACCTCATATATTCTCAATATGGGATGATTTATGAAATTATTCTCGATGCACCACAGTCAAAATACGACCCTAGAAATCACAGGCGTCATCCCATGTGGAGTCATAGATACGCATACTAAGACTTCTGAGTGGTGATGAACCGGTTGAAATATTTGTCTCTAATCCATACTGTAGCAGGACAAGCTTTTGATTCATCCTCCACCCTGCATTAGTGGTAGGCATGCATTTTGTACAGTCAATGTTAACCAAATAGGCAACCACATCAACTAGGAGGGACTAAGAATAAAGAACGTAATAATAATTGTGGGTGGGAAATATAATAATAAAGCCAAGGATGAAACTAGTAATGATAGATCAAAAATAATGTTGGTGAGGAAAGAAATAAAAAGAGGAAGAATTGAGAAGTTGCCTTGTAAACTTTGTAAAGATGATCTCCCACTTACTAAAATGTGAGGAATCCTGGGGATATTATCCAGTGTTTCGTTGTATTGATAACCCATTTCCACATAATCCAACATATGGCTGGGAGACTCAGCGATGGAAATTCATTGGTGGGAATTGAGAGTATGACACATGAAGGTGGTGTGGCCATCTATGCGTCAATATGGTCCAGTCTCAGATTGATGTATACTGGGTCTAAATGATTCTGGGTTCTTCACAAAATTTTGTAGGTCTAGAGTCTCCTCCCTCTCTAGAAACACCCTTGCGGTCGAAGATGGAACTTATGCCTCATATTCCGAAAGGATTACTAAATCACTATGCCCACAATCCTAATCCCATCTCTGCCCAGAACTATTTGATTGTCGAAGATCTGGGCGAAACCCCTTGCATGATGTTAGCTTTGGAGGTGTTATAGACATGTCCTTCACAAAGGAACACCTTACTATCTACGTGATTTAGGAGCTCTATAACTGTGTGGCTCAAACATTATCAATTTTGACATCATGGATTTTAGGCCCTGCGTTTACCTTACCAAGTGGCCTTTCAAATCCATGTAGGGTACACAAAACTTACATAAAACATACTATAATTGATGAAGGTGTTGTGACATGTGTGATGTCCTAACTTGTGGAAAACCATTAGATTTCTAACCCTATCTCAATCTATGACTATATTTACCGACGATGGGCATTTGTTTTGACCATGGAATCCTCCAGCTTTTAGGTCTAGTTAGATGGGAATATATTTGTATGGTTTATGGAAGGGAAGCAAGAGCGAGAAAGAAAAGGTAAAAGAGGGCTTAGCGGAGACAAATTATTTATCCTTTGGGTGAAGTGAAATAAAAAGAATAGAAAAGATTGCATCTCATGAAAAATATTTGGAGATCACCATGAAGCTTGAATCAACACCCATGGGAAAATCTAGCGCGAGGGCATTATGAGATCATGGAAACTGACTAACTAGTTTGTCTTTATAGGTCAGGATATGAAGAAAGATAAGGGGAAAAGAGACAAAAGAATGTCAGTTATTGTAAGATCACCCAGTCGAAGGCCATGATAAGGAACAGTATCCCTTATTTCATGAGTACTTGGAATCAGGGGCACCAATCCCCCCTTAAAACAAGTTAACCTACAGTGCGATGTATGAAAAAATAGACATCACCCAGGTGAATGCTACTAAATCACAGTATGTCCGGACACCCACAAACTTGTATTGTACATTATATAAATCCATTGGGGCATGATGATGATATTGTGGAAAAACATCATCTCATGCATGAAAGATTGAGAGACATATACAAGATTCAAGGTGAATTACAAGAAGAAGGAAACACTCTGCCCGGTACAACTCTCGGGGAGGAGAATTTAACTCCTAAGTGGTGGCTAGAGGGATGAGAGGTCAAGGAGGAGGAGGTATGGAGGTGAAATTTTGAGGGACAAATAATGCATTACAATTATGTGTATGCTTGGGACATTTAACAAAGGGGTTGTGGAAATCCCTACAAGCTGGCAAGTTATTAACTCAACCGAGCATGTCATAGAGAATGCCACAGGATCTTTGGATAAACTTCAAAATGAGGGATCCAATGAGAACCCGACGAAGTAAAAAACTGATATATGTTGAACCTCCTTGAAGAAAAGAGCGGACCACACTCGGTCGATGTTATCCTTTCGAGGGAGGTATTACTTCTGAGGAGAGACATAGCAGCCAAGGAAAGATTGAAAATGACCATGGAGTCAGGAAAGATACAAAAAAGACCCCAATGTTCAATGCTAAGAAAGAAAACTGAGATATTGAGAGGAGGAAAGAAAAGATTTCAAAGGAGATCAAGGATCTTCATCAAAGAGACAACAGAAAGAATGGCATGCCTCGGGCATTTGATCTATTTGCATCACCAACAGAAGATAAAGAGGTAAGAAAAAATCCTTTAGAATTCTTAGTACACACTTGTGTAAAGTTGATTCAAGATAAAGGTGTTATACAAGAATTACAAGATTTAATCAAGCATTATGAACTAGGAAAAATAGACCACTTACTGAATAGAGCAGTGCGCAATTGGGAAAAGGAGAGGGACAAATAAAGAATTACACTTGAATATAGGATAGAGAGTATGGGATGAATTATGTGGTCCTCAACTTAAGTTAGGAGGTCAATGTCATGATGAAGGAAACCTGGGCACTGATGGGAATGCCTATGTTGATTTATTCCCCTATTAGGCGTATGATGGATAATTAGCAAGCTGTAAGTCCATTTGGAATATTGGAGCATGTCTTTGTGGACATCAATGGAGTAAGAACCTTTAGATATTTTGAGGTGGTGAAATTGTTAATGATAGCTTCCCTTACCCTGCAATGTTAGGAATTGACTGGGATTTAAACAATTATATTGTTGTTGATTTAAAGAAATCACGCATGACATTTGAGAAATATGGCCATGGTCGTTCCACCTGCTAGATCGGATGAGGGTCCACGATAAGCGGAACCTATCATAGAAGATGACCATGCATTTGATTTGGAAAACATCTACAAATTAATAGCTAGACAACAAGATTATATCAACCCTACGTGTTGTGGGGAATGCGATGCATGAAGTGATAGCATATTCATCAAATCCCGAGGAAGAAGCATTGGGCTAGCGGAACCATATGTAAAAAGTATCTACAAGAAGATGTGATAGGATAACCCGGAGAAGTTCATTGGATTGGCCCAATAGTGAGTAATCTACCCATATTTGATGGGTTGAACCCCTTATAAAAATTCTTATAAATTTGAGACAAGTGTACCAACTCAAAAGAGGTTGTTGGCAATGGACGAGGCCATAAAATCCCTGTGGCAATATGGTGGGGGACATAAAGAAATAATGCAATTTGGACACAATAGTGAACTTTACAGTGACAACACGTTTTCAACACCAGTGGGAAGGCTGCCAAACATGGTACCACCAGTTAAATGACACTTAAAGGACCATGTATGAATATCTGAAGAGCGTAGGTATTCCCTAGAAAAATGGGTACCTTGATTAAGTCAATATGGATACCACCAGATTAGCTGGTACCTTCAAAATGCATTGTCCTTGAGAATGGGAGTATGATCGAGAATTTTATAACCACCTTTTTTTTTTTTTTGAAAGACAATATCCTATAGTAGATCAGGCATCACAGGTTGTAATATATAAAGTGTTTGAGGATGCACCTAACCTCCCTTTTACCCGGGGGATGAATGGACTATGCCTCTCCGAGGAAGCTGAGACCCACGCTACAACATTAATCACCCAGATGAAGAGCGTTGATCAAGGAAGGTGAATATGAAGCAAATTCCGAGAGATGTGGAATGGCAGAGTTGAAATTCCATTCATTGCATGGCCGATAAAGATAAAGAAAGTCAATGTTGGGACAGAGGAGACAAATATTTCCAATGTAGGAGGAATTCTTGGGGTGCTACCATTGACATAAAATCTGAAGGGTATTGCACGAGTATAAGGACTTGTTCTGACCAAGTTCACTATATATGAAGGGAATCAAAGGACCTATGGGAGAAATAGAATACCTTTGAAACCATATGCAAAACCAGTCAAGTAAAGACCCTACAGTTAAACCTAAATATAAGGAAAATAGGTAAAGTGACCCATGAGGAGATGATGGGCGGGGATTATTGAACCTATATAGGAGTCGGAGTGGATTAGCCCATGGTAGTGCAAGATAAGAAGAAAGGTGAGATCGGGATCTGCGTAGATCTCCCTACAAGGGAAGCTGAACGATTCTTTTCTACATGGTCCTTTCTCTACACCTTTCACAGACAAAGTGATGGATAACGTGGGAGGCCAATAAGTATATTCCTTTACAAATGGGTTTTATGGATACCATCGGTCTGCATTGCAGGGAAGGGACCATCATAAGACTATACTTTACCCGCAGTGGGTATCTACCAATAATATATAGTAATGCCATTTTAGGTGAAGAATACCCCAAGCATATTTTCCGAGGTGGTGGTTGGGAAGGCGTTCAAAGAGAATTTTACATATAAGTTTTTTAGAAGCATACTTTGATGACTAGACTATTTTTAGTTTGTTGAAAATCATATTGAATGTCTAAAACTAATCTTTGGATAAATGCAGGCAATGTCAAATTTCTTTGAATTAGAAGAAGTGCATCTTCTTCTCACCATTTGGAGTATTATTAGGTCATATTGTATGCAAGCAAGGATTGTTGGTGGATCCATACAAAATTGCAATTATAGTTGATTTACCACCACCTACATCGGTCAAACAACTGCATTACACTGGGACATACTAGCTATTACAGGAAAATCATCAAAGGATATGCTTAGATTCATTGCCATTGGAGAAGTTATTAAATAAATACTGTTAGTTTGGTTGGAAAGATGAATTCCAGTGGGAAGCCCGACACACTAAAACAAAATATGGTGATTGCGCCCATTCTAGTCTTTCCAGATTGGAGCGAGGAATTTCATGTGCATTTTGATGCATCTTATATTGCATTAGGAACAGTACTGGCACAACCTAGAGAGGGACATTGATCATCATTATAATTTTCCAATGAAGGCTATCCCTGACTAAAATCAATTACACTTTTCTGAGAGGAGGGACTAGCCATGGTGTATGCATTATAGAAATTCCACCACTACTTGTTGGGAGGGACACTTTAAAATGTTTATTGATCACTCTCCATTGGAAATTACTGTTCAAAAACTGTTGAGGGTGAATATGAAAATGGATTCTCCTATTTCAAGAATATGATTTTGAGATCATAGTTAAGCCAGAAAAGAATGAATAAGGGCCAGGACCACTTGTCAAGGTTGGAGCATGTGAAGGAACCACAGTATGGAGAATACACTGTCGGATGCACATCTGCTCTCCATTAGAAATATTTGATGACCACTTCACGGACATAGTCGGTTCTGTCAAGGGAATGGCTCAGTAGAAGTACACAATTACGCAAAAGAAGTAACTAGTGAGGTTACCTTCTTAGATTTTTTCACTAATAGTTGAAATTGACTATATAAAATGGGACTGATGAGATCCTAAGAAGATGTGTGATGGAACATGGCGAGGGAATTCCCATGATCCTTGAAGAATCTCCTGGGGAGTTGCAGGAGGACATTAAGTAGGAAAATAAACTGTAGTAGAAGGTTCTGTGAGGTGGCCTTTGGTGGCCTACATTACATAGAGATACTAAAGAATATGCGAGCACACGATGTATGCCAGAGAGTTGGAAACCATCCCAAAGAGATGATATTCCATTAGCACCACAAATGACCCTACAAACATTTGAAAAATGTTCCAGTGACCGTGGGACCTATAAACCCACCGAGTATTTTTACAAAAGAGCAAGGTATATTATCACTGTGATAGAATATCTAACTAGATGGGCGAAGCAAAACTGATCAAGGGACTGTAGTGCAGCTACAACTTCGTGTTTTATATTTGTGACATATGTAGGTTTGGATGCCTAAAGGTCCTTATGAGAGATCAAGGCACAAATTTCATCAATAACATAGTTGAAGCCTTGACTGAAGAATTTGCATTTCACCATCATAAGATTACACCTTATCATCCACAAGCAAATGGAATGGATTTGAAGCATTCCAATGAGATATTGGAGGCAGTGTTGGAAATGTTTATTGCAAATAGGAATTATTTGGGATTTAAGGTACCCGGTGGTACTCACGGAGCTATAGAGCCACTTGGAAGAAATTAACAATGCAAACCCCTTTCAAGTTGGTTTATGGTCTTGAAGTTGTTGTCCCAATGGGGTACTTGGTACCAAGATTAATAATTGTGGCATTTGTACATGGATGATACTAGTGCTATTCATGAGAAATTTTGGAGCAGTTGATTGAACTAGAAGACAGATTCATTGCAGGGCTTCCATTAGAAAATTCAAAGGCAGAAAGGCCTATCATGGCCGGACACATCAGAGAGATATTGGGGCAAGGTGAGTTTAGTGCTTGGTATATGACTAAGTTTATCAAACCTACGGAGTTGAATGCATTGGCTCGGACCATATGAGATTGCCTATGTTCTGAAGGAGGAGTTCTTGTGACTAAAGACATTGAAAGGAGGCTGGAAGGAAGGCTTGGTGAATGGAGTTGGCTGAAGTTATTACTA
Organism: Picea sitchensis; assembly: GCA_010110895.2. Taxonomy (NCBI): domain Eukaryota; kingdom Viridiplantae; phylum Streptophyta; class Pinopsida; order Pinales; family Pinaceae; genus Picea; species Picea sitchensis. Next base: position 3,275 of record SNQJ01S0189240.1, on the reverse strand, counting down.
TGACAACCGGTGCCTGCAACTCTCAGTAGAATCAATAAGATGAGGGTCCAGGTACCAAATGGAACAGAAGCTGGGTACCAGACATAGAAAGGATAGTCTGCACAAGGATGGAAGGGAGGCATAAAGAAGAAATCAAAGGCTACATACGGTTGAAAATCAGTAAAAAAGAGGATCAGATCTCAAGTGCCTTGGGATGAATCACAAGTGAGTGTTGGGGCACAATTGTGTAGTTTATGGAAGAGTGAAGAACAAAGAAGGAATAAAAGGTGAAAAGCGAGCTTCATGGGAGACATAGTGGTATCCCAACTGGATGCAAGTAGGAAGTGAGAAAAGAACATAAAAGATGGAGCAAAGTGTGGAAGAGCAAGTCGTTGGATGAGAGTCAAAGGATGATAGATCAACAAGGAATATGGGTCGTGGATGAATCAAGGGAAGTGGAAAAATATAGCATTATATGCCTTGGAACACCATGAGATGAAGAAATACAGGTTGTGAAATGAGAGAGAGAATGGGTCAAGTTGACCTAGGGTTTTGTTAATTAGGGTTTTGACACTAGGTTTCGACCTGAGGCTGTCGGTGAGGATTGTAATGTATAATGGGGTCAAGAGGACCTAGGTTGGGTCAGTACTATGGTTGAGACTTGTTATTGATTATTGTTCATTGGGAGAATATTATATTATCAGTGAGAGAGAGTGCCGAGAGAGAGGGAAAGCCTTCTAGTATTGTAAGATCTTCAGCTGGGTGCAGATATCAAGTCCTATAGTTGGGTGTGCAAGAAGGGAGAGATAAAGAAGAGAGAGACAGAGAGAGGGATCTGCTGGACAAGGTACAGATCCTTAACTATACTATCTTAATATATCATAAGCACAGTTCTATGGATAGCCTAGAGGGTGAACCATGTACATCTATTTATTTGTGTGTGTGATTGATGCTGATCTCTGATGTTGTTATATTGTTATCTGCATTATTGTATTAGATCAGATCTATAGTTGTGAAGGATAGATCTAGATAGTTGAATGATAGATGCATGTTATGTTGTTGTTGTAATCAGAACAACTTGATATCCCCAGTTGTAGACATCTCTATCCTGCAACCCCTCATAGCTGCTTCAGGTGAAACTGCATCCACTTTGAGTGTTGCCAGAAAGGGCCAATAGCTATGGCATTGGTGCACTCTTGGAGATGAACCTGGGTCTACCCATGTGCCAACAAATATTGTCGGGTTGATGTCGAGGTTGAGGGATTTGATGCACCTCTTGACTACAATTTACTACTAGGGATTAATTGGACTTATTCCATGACAGTCATCGTGTCATTCATTTTCCACACTTTATGTTTTCCTCATGAAGGGAAAATAGTGATGATTGATTAAATGTTATTTTGTACACATTAGTCTTAGTGCATCAGTTGGACCTTTGGTCCCTATTATTGATAATTATCATAATGCAACTGAGGATGTTGGTGTTGGAATGTATTCCTCTTTGATGGGTAGCTTTGATTTCAAGGCATCAATTCATCATATTCGTACTATTTCCCGTGAGTATTCTAAATGTCATTGATGGGGTTCATTTCAACTATGTACTTTGTATTTCAATGACCCTTGGACCCTACCTTCCCCGACTATGTCTCATGCGAAGGTCAGCCGCACATTGGGATGGAAATTCCACTTTTAGTAGAAGAGGTTGTGTATCAAGCTATTTGTAGCGCCTACTACTAACCAGATACTTCCCTTCTCACTGACAGACAGGTGGATCATGTTTTAAGAGCCTGTATGTATTCATCATTGATGAGGTTCATTCCTTTATGTACTTTGTATTTCAATGACCCTTGGACCCTACCTTCCCCGACTATGTCATGCGAAGGTCAGCCGCACATTGGGATGGAAATTCCACTTTTAGTAGAAGAGGTTGTGTATCAAGCTATTTGTGGCGCTACTACTAACCCAGATACTTCCTTCTCACTGACAGACGAGGTGGATCATGTTTTAGAGCCTGTATGGGCCACTCAATCATATTATTTGCTTGATTCCCTAAAAGATACTTTACCTATGGATGAAGCCATATTAGAGGCTATGTCTGGTCCTGATAAGCCTTGGGACGATATGCATCATCAATCCTATTTTTCCCAGAGATTTTTAAGATCGAACAGGATGACTTTAGATCTACCTTGAGTGAGACAGTCGGTCACACCATGGTTCCATTAGATACACATGGTATTTATGTCGAGGGAAACATGGAAAATAATTATCCTACCATCACGATCGACATCTCTCATATCCCTTGTAAAATTGAGAATGTATATATTGGTGCAGATTGTTCTCCTGGAGAAATTCAGATCTACAATAAACTCTTTAAAGAATTCTGAGATGTATTCACTTGATCATATGGAGAGATGTCAAGGATCGACCCCAACATTTTCGAACATCAAATTAAAACCTATCTAGATGCTAAAATTGTTTAGCAATGTCTTAGAGTTGTTAATCCTAGGAATTCCCCCGCTATTAAGGCAGCGGTAGAGAAGATACTTAATGTTGGTTTCATCTACCCAGTTCCCTTGACTGAATGGGTGTCCAATCCCGTTCTTGTAAATAAAAAGAAAGGAACCATCTGCATATGTATGGATTTTAGAGACCTAAATAAGGCTTGTCCTAAATATAACTTCCCTACTCCTTTCATTGACAAGATTCTTGACAAGTGCGAAGGAAGCGAAGTTTTTTTCTTTTATGGATGGATTTTCAAGGTATAATCAAATTCAGATCAAACCCGAGGATCAACATAAGACGATGTTTATTTGTACTTGGGGTAATTTTGCATTCTGGAAAATACCTTTCGATCTTAAAAGTGTCAAAGTGACCTTCCAACATGCCATGCTCTTTTCTTTTCACGAACTTAATCATATTGTCAAATCTTACCTAGATTATCTTGTTTCTCACTCTCTCAAGAGAGTATATCATTTCACTCACCTTCGATTAGTATTTTAGATATGTCATTACTATCGCATTCAGTTGAACCCTGACAAATGCATATTTTTTGTTAGGTCTAGTCGTATTTTAGGATTCTTAGTGTTTGAGCATGGGATCATGGTAGATCCTATGAAGGTTGAGGAAATACTCTGTAGATCCTATGAAGGTTTAGGATTCTTAGTGTCTGAGCATGGGATCATGGTAAATCTTATGATCTTAATAAATCTTTGGTATCGACGCCTTTGTTGAAGACTCTAGACTACAGTAGAGTCTATTTGATTTATATCGTCACGTCCAAAGGGACGGTTGGTATG
>SNQJ01S0189237.1:0-15878 GCA_010110895.2 Picea sitchensis | reverse complement strand
GAGTACATGGTTGAGACAAGTAGTTGATGAGTTGGCACATACATGAGGTGTATAGTTGATGATGTTGGTACATACTTGGTACATGGTTGGATGCACTTGTTTATGGTACAAATTGATTACAGGTTATTTGGTACAGGTTGGTGCATGGTTGATGCACTTGGTTATGGTACATATTGATTACAGGTTTAGGTACAGGTTGATGCATGGTTCATATTTATTGGTACAGGTTTACATTGGTATATCTCACAGTGACAGGTTGACAGTGGTTCCATCATTATAATTCTACTTCAGGGTGGCAAGACAGGGCAAAGACAGGTAGTTGTAGCCACCTTCCCGTTGTAGCCGGAGAACATAGGGGGTTGTAGCCTCCTTTTGGTTGTAGCCAGAGAATTGAGGAGTTGGAGCTTCCCTCAGGTTGTAGCCTGAGAAACTAGGGGGTTGGAGCCTCCTTTCAGTTGCAGCTGGAAAACAAAGGAAGTTGGTGCTTCCAATGAATGTAATTCTTCAATACATATAAGAAAAAGTATTCTGTGGTTTTCTCCCAATTTGGGTTTCCACGTAAAACACTGGTGTACTGTGTATGTGTATGTTTGTTCATTTGTTCATTGCTTATTTACTCTACAGTTATTGGATGATAATGCTTCATTGATATAACACTTGTATTATATGGTTAAAAATGATTAAATTGCTCTATTACTGATTCACCACCCCTCTAAGTAATCCAACACTATTTATAGACTTTTTGGCCCCTTTTGTCATTTTTTGGACTGTTTTGTTGTTTTTTCTAGCCTGAAAATCGTTTAGTATGGTTCAAGAGTTTCTTTTGGAACGTTACGATAAGTATCACTTTGGGTATTGGGAATTTTTTTGGAGATTTGGGTCCTTTTTAAAGGTCCTTTTGTAAAAAGTCATTTTTTCAACTTGTTGCATCTAAGTTAGGATTCCACCTCCACTTTCTGTATCTCGTTGTCTTTCTTCTCTTTGCCATAGGATCGACCCCACCGATTTGTGACACAGAAACATCATTATTCCTTTAGAAGTGTCATAATTTAGTGGTAGAGCCTACCTTCACATGGATTCTCTAAGTAGATCCTGGTTGCATTTTTGGCGGCCATGCCATCGTTAATGACCATAGGCTCGAGATTCCTTGTTAGTCTTGTCCTAATTACGAGTTTGAGACTCACCTTCATGATTCATCATCAGTCTTAACCTCACCCTTGGGACTCCCAAATAGTGATGAGTCTTCTTTTAAGCCCTTTTAAGACCCTCTAAACATGAAAATATTGTCGAGCAATCTTGTTGCCCTTCATGCTCGGTAAACTAAAGTTAAAAGACACATTTGTCCGATGGTAGTTTACCCCTTTTTCGGTCTAGATGGTCAACTGTATGAACAAAAGGTATACTCTAGGACCTTCGGTTCTCTAGAAGAGTATTCTCATGTATAATTTTAACCCTTTTTTGGGCCTGAGGGACTAAATTTACGAAAAAAGGAATCCCCACGGAGTCCATAGTTAAGCTCTTTTAAGACTCCCTAAAATTGAAAAGATCGTCGAGTGACCTTGTTCCTTCACACTCATTCAAATGGTCAAGAAGAACATCCCATACGAAGTCCGTATTTAAGCTCTTTTCAGACTTCTTAAAAGTGAAAAGATTGTCGAGTGATCTTGTCTTTGTCACACTCGTTAAAATGATTTTGAATAGATGTCCTTTTGGTGCTAGTTTATCCCCTTTTCAAACTGACTAGACTAACTTCTAAAAAGGTACCCCAGTGGAGTCTCCTTTTATTCTTTTTCAGACTCTCTAAAAATGAAAAACCGTCGAGCTTACCTTCTCTGGGCTCGTTAAAATTACATTGAAGGACGTTATCATTGTGTCTTGTTAATCACATTTGCATTCCTACATCTTTGGCCTAATACTGGCTCCATGTTTCCCTCAACTGAACCATTTGAAGCATGCCTTATATGCAAGCCTTGTATCACTTTTTCCTCTGCGTCTTGGCACCTTGACCCATGGAAGGATTTTCCCGAGTGTCCTTTTCCTGCATATGTCTCCTTTCTCTGGGCATTAGTGTGTTCCTTGTGCTTGGAACTAGTATGTTTGTGACATTTGTTCCTCCTTTGTAACGTATCATTATTTTATTCTTTTTCAAACTTCCCAAAGATTATTGAAAAAGAAATAAAATAAATAAATAAATAACAAATCAAATATACCCCAAAAAGAGGAAGGGAAAAGTATTTTCTTTTTTTTGACATCACAATGAGTCGCCCTTGGACAAAGCACATCCTCCCATTTGTTCGTCAAGCTCTAGGATTTAATATGACCTTAGGAAGCTGTTCTCACTACATAGAGTTGTGTCCTCCTCCATTTGGTTATTCTTCCAAACATATGGAGAGTTTTCGTTGTCTCCTACATCGTGAACTTGTGTCAATACCATGCTGCCTGAGTCTCATCATTTGTCATGCTATTGTCCAAGGGAAGTTCTTACCAAGCTTGATTCATCCCTTCTGCAGTTTTTCTCTTGACCTCATGCCCGACCATCCCAAAAACCCCAATCAAGTCTTTGTTCGAAATCAATGAAGCCCTTAGCCCGATCATCAAGATCCTCTAGTTTGTTCCCCGACGAGCCGCCGAAGACCTCTGGGTAGTGAGGTTGTACACTCATATTGCACTCCTACCCAAGTTATGAATATTTTAAAGTTGTTGCTCGAGCTCTAAAGGCCTCATCTCTAGCCATCATGCATCATTAGCTTCTTGAAGATGGATACTATACATGTATATATTTTTTGATTTCGAGATGTAGATCCATTGTGTATTGCTCGCGGCTACACTTTATATAGTTATATGACATGGATCTGCAGTGTATTTGATTGGAAGCCATGACTTTATTTCATTCTGAGCATGGGTATGCCTGCCTCGGTGAGACAATTGTTATTTTGCAGATGGCACATCCAGAACTCTGGTCCTTGGGATGACTCGCTTCGTACGTTGGATAATATTGGTAATGTATTTCGACCATCATATGCTCTTCTGACCTCACACATTAAGGGGCATCTATTATAACCCTAATTTTCACCAGACATGCATACCTGGCATCAGTCCATCTCACTTGCTATTTTTTCCAAGCTACCATTAAACAACTCTTCTAAAAACCACCCTTTTGAAGATGTACACACCCTGCACCACTGCTGCCCATGTGTACACACTAGCCGACCCATTACAACCCGTGTATATTGACAAAAGCACAAAAAATAGAAAGTTGCAGACAAAATACAGATTTTTAGGTAATTGCCTAAACTGTTTGACCACTCATAGCCGGTCACTCAACCGGATAACTACCCTCTTTTATCCTATCAAATAAGAGTTAGGGGTCCCATTCAAGGGAGAAAAATAAGAGAAAAGAAACTCTGCCAATTTTTGTATTCCCCTTTCCCCAATCTTTTGCAACCATTTTGTGAGAAATGAAGAGGAGAAGCATATGTGGAAGCGGTTGGTGCACAGTTGAAGAAGAGCCCAGGACTAGGTTCGAGGAGAAGTGGTCGATCTCACCATTGTAAGTTACTTTTTTGAGGTTAATAAGAAATAATTGCTTTTCCCATCCCGCCATATGAGGTGTTCAATATTCAGTTTTGATTATATTTTATTAGAACCTCTAACCCACTAATTCATATATAAGATGCATGTTTGGAGTTCTTTGTTTGTTTGTTTATGAATGCAGGTTGGCTTTGGGAGGAGACTTGCAGTCAAAGAGCTACCGAAAAAAAAATGATCGACACCAAACATGGAAGTTCAAGGTAGAGTTACTAGATCCTTTTATCCTTGTGTTTTATGCATGAATATGGGGTCTATGCTGGGATGATAGTAAAAAGTAGGAGACTTTAAAGGTTCATTTCTACATGCATTATAGAACATATAGTGCTAGTCCGTAGGGGATTTTCCCACCCACATCATCTGTGCTTAGTGTGTGCTAAGAACTTGCAGAGCTAAGTGCAAATGATTGTAAGAAGGCTTTGTGCTTAGACCTAGCTCGGGGAAGGAGGATCTAGCGAGGTGCACGTAGATCTCTTGTCCTATGCAGAGTAGGGTTTTTATGGCTCTGTGCATGTTATTGATTGAATAAGCTAATAAAGAAGACGAAGAGTTGGTAGACGTAGCCCCAAGGTGGGGGTGAACCATGTACATGATGTGTTTCTTTGCTCTATGCGATCTATTGATGTCTTTATATGTTTACTTTCTTGGTGCTTTAACATAGATGAATGATAGATAGATATGTTAATGCTATGTGCTTAATAATATGGATGGATGTTAGATATGACTTATATATATGTTCTTAGTGCTTGAATCTGCTATATCTAATCTATTCCTTCATGCTAAGTACTGTTAGATGCTAAATCTGGTTGAATAATGCGTTGTGCTGTAAGTAGGGTTTAACTACGCTATAACTAAGAACCGAATATTGATAAATATAATTGTTGAATTCTTTGTTAAGTGATTGGAATCATAGATCTGTGTCCTAGCTAAGGTTGTAGACACTGAAGTCCTGCAACCACCCCTGTGTAATATGCCAGATATAAAAAGTATGCAAAACATAAATAAAATGCTAGAAATGGTAGAATAATAGCAATATAACCAGAACAATCTCCACAATAACACTGAAATGATATGAGAATAACAACATAAATAATACTTTGATTCTGAGAGAAATGTTCATGGGCCTCTTCAAGGGGGCATCCTCCATTCGAGCAGAGATCTATTACAATAATATCCAAGCTAGGGTTCTCATGCCCTCGACTCCTATTTATACTAAACATGTCTATCAAAAGAAGCATCTAGAGGAAGATCCTTCTAGAAGGAGAAGCTTCTATTAGGTCTTCTTACATTCGACTTATTCTATTTTATTGCAAGGACTTATTAATATTGTACTTTATTACATCCAAATATATTGTTCTACCTATGTGCGAGTTAGGACCCTAACATGTCCTCCCCCTTAAAAACAACCTTGTCCTCAAGGCTTGAGATGTGTAAATTGCTACAGAATGGTAGTTGGTTCCCAAGTGGAATCTGTTGGAGGTGTATCTTTCCACTAGACTAACACTTCCTTGATAGTTCTATGATGCAGGAAATGATCACGTCGGTCCAAAATTGATTGTGGTTGTAGCCAAATGGATCCTTCTTCGGCTAACTCAGAAAGGTTGGTTTGAATTTGGCACTTAGTTCCAATCACCTTCTTTAAGCATGAAACATGAAAAACATGATGTAGCTTCGAATGACTGGGAAAAGATAACTGATAGGCCACCTGTCCCACATGCTTGAGAACAGTATAAGGACTATAAAATTTGGGCACTAGCTTCTAACAATGCTTGGACTTGAGGGAATTTTGCTTGTAAGGTTGCAGTCGAAGAAACACCTGATCCCCTTCTGCAAATTGACGTTCAAAGCGACCTTGATCTGCTTTTGCCTTCATGCGATTTTGTGCCATGAACAAATTTTCTTTGAGGGTACAAAGAATAGCCTCTCGAACTGTAAGTGTTTGGTCAACTGCCTGGACCTTCGAGACACCAGGTAAGTATGAGAAAACTGAAGGTGGCTTCTGTCCATATACCGCTTCAAAAGGAGTCATGCGTGTAGCTATATGGTATGAAGTGTTGTACAACCATTCAGCTAGGGGTAACCATTGAGCCCACTGATTTTGATTTTCCAAGGAAAAACACCTCAAATATGTTTCCAAATACTTGTTGACAACTTCTGTTTGACCGTCAGTCTGGGAATGATAAGCTGTGATGAGATGCAATTGGGTGCCTTGTATCTTGAATAGTTCTTGCCAAAAATTGCTTGTGAAAGTTGGGTCACGATCAGAAACAATAGAGTGTGGCATGCCATGAATCTTGGAGACTTGATCCATGAAAATTTGAGCCAACGTGGATGTTGTAAATAGGTGTTGAAGAGCGCATAAATGAGCATACTTGGAAAGGCGATCAACAACCACCATGATGATTGATTTATTTCCCAATTTGGGTAAGCCTGTAATAAAATCCATAGAGATATCCCTCCAAATAGCAAGTGGAATCGGAAGAGGTTGTATTGTGCCCAGAGATTTGACTATTTCTCCCTTGTTGCGTTGACACACATCACATTTAGCGACAAAATTACGAATTTCCTGTTTCATACCATCCCAGAAAAAAGAACGTTTGAACCTGTCATAGGTTTTGGTGAACCCGGAGTGCCCCACTGTGGGTGTAGCATGAAGCTCAGAAAGTACCATGGATTTAAGCTTTGATTGTTTACTTAAATACAAATGACCTTTGTATCGAAGCTCATCATGGAGCCAAGAGTACCATGGGGAAGCTGGAGCATTCGAATGCAATTGTTGGATCAAATGCGAACTTTTGGGATCTTGTAGCCATTCCTGGTGAATGGCTTGGAGCCAATCTGGTACAATGAAGGAAAGAGAAAAAAGGGATCCTTTGTCTTAATATCTTCAGGAAAGTGCATCCACAACCACATTCTATTTGCCTTTCTTGTAAATAATCTCATAATCATATCCAAAGAGCTTAGTCACCCATTTTTGTTTCTCTGGGGAGGAAATGTGTTGTTCTAGAAAATACTTGAGGCTTTGATGGTCTGTCTTAATTTGGAAGCGTTTCCCCAATAGATAAGGGCGCCATAGATCAATGACATGCAGAATAGCCAACAGTTCTTTTTCATAGATTGATTTGCCCATATTTATTTCGGATAGTTACTTGTTGGTAAAGGCCAAAGGCTGACCCTCTTGCATAAGGACATCACCGATTCCTTTACCTAAAGCATCACATTCCAAGACAAAGGTCTTTGTGAAATCAGGCAGGGCCAGGACTGGAGTGCTGCACATGGCCATCTTCAAATTTTGAAATGCTTGAGTAGCGGCTGGAGTCCAAGTGAAAGAGTTCTTTTTCAGGAGAGCAGTGAGAGGTGTTGCAATCTTTCCATAATTCTTAACAGACTTGCGATAATAACCTATTAAGCCCAGAAATCCACACAAGATTTTGAGAGTCTTTGGGTGAGGCCAGTCTTGCATAGATTCAATCTTTTTAGGATCCACCCTGACGTTGTCCTTGCCAACTAGATGACCCAAGTATTCTACTTCTGAGGCGCCAAAATCACATTTAGACTGTTTCAGGAAAAGTTGGTGTTGAGAGAGTAGAGGGAGAACTTGATCCACATGAGAAAGATAGTATGTCCAGGTTTTGCTATAGATGAGGATATCATCAAAGAAAACTATGACAAAATGACGTAGAAAAGGACGAAAGACATGATTCATGAGGCTTTGGAAGGTGGAGGGGGCATTACACAATCCAAAGGGCATGACCAAAAACTCATAGTGGCCCTCATGAGTTCTAAAGGAAGGCTTGGGAATGTCTGTCTCTTTCATACGTATCTGGTGGTAGCCCAAACGAAGATCAAGTTTAGTAAAGAATTGGGTGCCACTCAATTCATCCAAGAGGTCATCAATGAAAGGAATGAGAAATTTGTCTTTAATGGTAAGTTTGTTGAGGGAATGGAAGTCATGAAACATTCGCTAAGAACCTTCTTTCTTCAGTACCATGACCACAGGAGAAGAGTAGGGGCTCATACTAGGGTGGATAATGCCTGCATTAAGGAGTTCCTGGACCATTTTCTCAATTTCATTTTTTTGGGAAAAGGGGTGACAATACGGACAAATATTTGGAGGAAGGATTCCAGGTACAAGGGGAATGGAATGATCATGAACACCATGGGAAGGAGGGAGTCCCTGGGGAGTGGAAAAGACCACTTGATGTTTAGAAAGGATGGCTTGGAGGTCTTGCGGCACTGAGGGTGTCTCTATTGCTTGTATGGCATGGAGTTGGGCAATAACACCAGAATGCCCTTTTTTGAGCAGCTTTTCCATGTGATGGGAACTAATGATCTCAGGTGAACTGGCGGTGATTCCTTGGAACTTATATTGGTGGACCTCCTGGTCAAATTGCATGGTTAATTCCTTAAAATCCATGAGAATGGGTCCCAAAGTCCTTAGCCAGTCTGCACCCAACACAATGTCACAATCGCCCTTGTCGATAACAAACATATGAGATTTCAGGTGGTCATCACCAATTTGGAGATGTACATTTTCACAACACCTTCCACATCTCATGGAGCCACCATTGGCAATCATGATTTGGAAAATATTGACGGCATGGATGTAGCAATGAGTTTCTTGGGAAATGTGGTGATGAATAAAATTATGGGTGCTTCCACTATCAACCAGAATGATGACCTTCTGATGCTTGATGTAACCTATTAGCTTGAGGGTTTGGGGAGTGGAGAAGCCAGTGAGAGCATTGAGGGAAATGACCAGTTCTACTTCGGGAGGGTCTGAGGGAGGGGTTATGTCAGTGGCTTCAGGTGACTCAGACATAAGGGGAGTTTCAACATCCTCTTCCGAAATATCCTCGGAGATGGCCATAAAAAGATTTTGATCCTTACACTTGTAGCCCGGGAAATATTTGTCATCACAATTATAACAAAGGCCTTTGAGTTGGTGTTCATCCATTTCAGCCTTGGTCAATTTTTGGATCTTTAGTGGAGTAGAGGGAGTAGTGGGATTTACTGTTTTAGGGTGAGGGATAAAGGAGGGTTTCTAGTTTTGAGAAGATACAACTTGTTGTGCTTCTTTATCTCTTTTATTATGCTTCACCCAACTCTGAGGCTGAGCCATGAGGACATGGGCCCAAATATCATCCTTGAGGCCACTGATAAAACACTCTCGGAAAAAGGCATCAGACATGCCCTCTGTCCGAAAATCCAGGTGCTCAAAGGAAGCTATAAAGTCTTCCACTGTTCTTGATTGTTTCAACTTTTTCAAACAACCCAAATGTTTGGTGTCAGTGTCAAAGCGTTCATAAATCTGTGCCACAAAGTGTGTCCAAGCAATATACCCTTGATGAGAAGTTTTTCTCCATTGCCACCATCACCAACGTTCTTGATCTAGATGGAGAACACCATATCGGAGTTTGGCCAAGTCATATGTAATGTCGTATAAAGAGAAATAATGTTCCATTTGGGTTACCCAACCAGTGGGGTCTGAGCCATCAAATTTGGCCACATCCACCCACAGAAGGCGTAGGTCACGTTGAAAGTGATGGTGCTGAAAGTTATGGGAATGAGAGGAATTTTCACCTTCAGTATGTGGAGGTGAGTCAGAGGAAGGGTTATCTGTAGGGATATGCAGCCTGGTGTAGAGTGTCGAAAAGACAGATTCAAACTGGGTGGTCAGGTCTTGTTTGATTTCCTCCATTGAGGACTGCATGGTTGTATTGATGGCAAAAACATTGGCACTTAGTTGTTTCACTTATTGTTGGGTCTCGGTGAGGCTAGATTGCAAGTATTGAAGCGAGCTTCCAAGTCTTGGCTATGGGTATGGGCCATGAGGACGAGGGAACCGAAAAGGGGCAGGTGGGGTAAATTGTTTTGATGAAAAATGATATGTATGAATTTTATAAGGGCGAAAAGATGAATCCAATGGAATAGGTCTCAAATAATGGTGAAATTTTTTCCAGAATTGTTTTTTTTTTTTTTTTACACTTGCGAAGTTATACTCCGGTCTGAAGAATATAGTAGTGATGAAATTCCCAAATGCTTAACCAGGAATAAATGTGTAGTTACTTGGTAACCTGAACAGAGTTGAGCGGCAATAGATCTTGTCTGTTTTAATTTGTTTATGTTTCTGTCCCCAAGGGTTAGGTATTCAAGGGTTCTACAGACAAGGGTTTTCTCTCTTCTATAACTCTCTGATATACGTGCGGGGTCCAACAGTAGTACTCGGCCCAATATCTCAGGGAACTAACTAATGAGGTTAGACTGTACCCTTATCCGTACTACCCGACTACCCCAGGTACTAGAGAGTATCTTCCTGAGTGTTGTTCTCAGTGACACTATATCATTCAGGCGGTCGATCGGTTTATCTAAAGAGGGATTTAGGAAATCTAGGTCGATCCATACACAGGTGTTGTCTGATGCGCTACCAGTCGAAGGGGTACCAACAGGGGTTACAAGGGTGGCCAACATATGTGCTCTTAAGAAACACTTGTATTTCCGGCGTGTATGAATCCCTCAACCACGGGTTTATGTGTGTAACGACAGATCTCTATGGCTTAAATATGCCGAAATACGTCTCTACCCTGGAAAAACAAAATTACCCACAATTTCTGCCAAGGAAAGTGCTCTAATACCACTTGTAATATACCAGATATAAAAAGTATGCATAACATAAATAAAATCCTAGAAATGTTAGAATAATAGCAATATAACCAGAACAATCTCCACAATAACACTGAAATGATATGAGAATAACAAAAAAAATACCACTTTGATTCTGAGAGAAATGTTCATGGGCCTCTTCGAGGGGGAAACCTCCAGTCGAGTAGAGCTCTATTACAATAATCTCCAAGCTAGGGTTCTCATACCCTCGACTCCTATTTATACTAAATATGTCTATCAAAATAAGCATCTAGAGGAAGATCCTTCTAGAAGAGAAATATTCTATTAGGTCTTCTTACATTCGACTTATTATATTTTATTGCAAGGCCTTATTAATATTGACCTTCATTACATCTGAATATATTGTTCTACCTATGTGCGGGTTAACACCCTGCCTCTACCTCGGGTGAGACTTCATCTACTTTTCAAGTGTTGCTGAAATGGCCGATAGTTAGGGTTTTGTTGGTGCATTGTTGTAGCGTTGAACCCTGGGTCTTCCCTTGTGCCAACATAGAACCTATGCTGAGTAGAGATGTGAATCAAGTATCAAGGAAAAGAAGGACAAACAAGGAATTGCACCTTAGTGCTCATATTGGAGACTACAACATGGACTATGTGGTCCTCGACTTGGGATCAGAAGTAAATGTTAGGACAAAGAAGACTTGGGCACTAATTGGAAAACCTAGATTGATTTAATCTCCTATCAGGCTCAGGATGGATAATCAACAGGGAGTGAGACCCTTTGGAATACTAGAGCATGTCCCTGTAGACGTCGATGGGGTAAGGACATTTGCATAATTTGAAGTGATTGAGATTGTTGATGATAGTTTTCCTTATTCTGTGTTGTTAGGAATCGATTGGGATTTCAAAAATTCGGTTGTTCTTGACCTAAAGAAGAGAATAATGACATTTGAGGGTAATGGCCTTAAGGTCATTGCACCCCTTGACCCTGATGAAGGTTGCAGATACACAAAACCGATAAGAGAAGAAGACTACGCCTACGAGCTAGAAAACATCTACAAACTGACAACAAGACAACAGGATTATATTAATCCCACAACAGATGGAAATGTAAGTTGGCGAAGTGAAAGTGCATGTTCATTAGATTCAGAGGAAGCATTGGAAAACTGGCAGAATAGAATGTATGAAGTCTCCACATGGTGGTGTGCCAGATTGACCAGAGCAGCTTGCTGGATTGGCACAAAAGTAAGTAATCTCCCTACATTTGATGGCCTGAATCATTTAGAGACATTTCTAGCTGAATTTGAGAAAATTTTACCAGTACAACAGAGGATGTTGGCACTAGATGAAGCATTCAAAGTAACACCAGCTAGATGGTGGGGAACACACAAGAAAAACATTGCATAATGGGTACAATGTCACACCTTACTGACAATGCGCTTCTCAGACCAAGCTGAGGGATGAAAAGTTCGATACACAAGTCAGAGTTGTCATAAGGACCATGTGCAAAGTTGTGAGGAAGCCTGGAGCAATATTCCTAAAGAACAGTGGGTGCATAAGTTCATTAACACATTGGATACTACACCTATCAACTGGTATGTTCAATCATAATTGCCCTTAGCCACTTCAGATTGGTACGGTATGACTCATAAATTTATAGCTACGTTTTTATTTGAGAGTCATTACCCCACAGTAGATAAGGCTTTACAAATTGTAAGAAAAAAGGTCTTTGAGGAGGCATCTAACCTCCCTTTTGAGCAAGAGAAAGATGAATGGATTGCACATCTTCAGCAGTTACAGGATTGTTATAATATTAATGTTGATAAACATGATGATCCTAGGAATGTAAACATTGCAGAAACTGAAGGACAAAGAGACATAGAAGGGCCATAGATTGAATTGTCTTTTATTGGGAAGCCCATTAAAATTAAGAAGGTTAATATTGGAACAAAGAAAACACCTAAGTTGGAAAATGTTGGAGATTTTTGGGATGATTCTATTATTGATAAGATCCTAGAACTACTGCATGAATATCAGGACTTGTTTCCAACCAAGTTCACAGACATGAAGGGTATTAAAGGGCCCATGGGTGAAATGAATATCCCTCTGAGACTAGATGCAAGACCCATCAAGCAGAGACCTTACAGAATGAATCCCAAATATAAGCAGAAAGTTAAGATTGAATTGGATAGAATGTTGGAAGCAGGAATCATAGAACCTGTTGAAGAATCTGAATGGATCAGCCCTATGGTGGTCCAAGATAAGAATTAAGGAGAAATCAGAATTTGTGTAAATCTAAGGAAACTGAATGATGCATGTCTACATGATCCATTTCCTACACCCTTTACTAATGAAGTTCTAGATAATGTAGGAGGACAAGAGGTTTACTCATTCACAGATGGATTTTTAGGCTATCACCAGATCAAAATTGTTAAGGAGGATAGACATAAGACCACATTTGCAATAGAATGGGGTTCTTTTCAGTACACTGTGATGCTTTTGGCTTGAATAATGCACCAACCATCTCTTCCAGGGTGGTGGTCAAAGCATTTAAGGACTTTATACACAAATTCTTAGAAGCATACTTTGATGATTGGATTGTTTTTAGCCTAATGAAGGATTATATTGAATGCTTGAGATTAATGTTAGATAAGTGCAGACAATGTCAGATTTCCCTGAATTTGAAAAAGTGTATTTTCTTTTCACCTTTTGGAGTGCTACTAGGAAATATTGTGTGTAAGCAAGGGTTGTTGGTAGATCCTTCCAATATTTCTATCATTGTTGATCTACCTCCTCCTACTTCGGTTAGACAATTGCGCACTGCATTGGGGCACACTGGGTACTATAGAAAGTTTATCAAGGTGTTACACATTATTTTGGTCACTCTGGTGGTGTCTCTACAGTTATGTGTTCAGGCTCTCATAAGGAACTTTTGCCCGAGAAAAGTGATTGTTGTCTTCTTCCATAAAACATGTTTTTAAGATGAGTTTGTAGGATGACTATGTTGTAGGGTGCGAGAATCTTTATTCTCGTAGGCAACCCTATACCTAGCCTGCGAGGTGTTCACAATCTGCTCTATAGGTAGGGTGCAAACCTGTTTCAAATCTTAAAAGGAAGAGGAAGTTATGAAGTTTCTAGAAGATGATCTTCTAGAAAATGAGTTGGCATTTGCATGTTTGGAATCCTACTGACTTCTCAGATTTAGTGGGATCATCCTCATCCCTTTAACCATCTCTCCTTCTCCTATATAATGAAGGGTTTCTCAAGGAAGAGGTTAAGCAAGATTGAATAAAGAATTGATGAAAGAATAGATTCAGAATTGTGTGAGGAATCCTGTTTGAATTGATGCTTCAGGCCTCCATTTGTCCATCAAGCCCTAGTGGATCTTCTTTATGCAAGTTTGGAGCAAGTGTGTGTGTTGGAACAAAGGACTATCGAAAGGAAGCTTGCGACATCAAGGCGATCTTGTTGTATCTTCTACTTTCATTTAATATAATATAGTGGCATGTCCCTTTCCCATAAAATTACTCTTATTTTATTGCATAATTCCTTGATCATATGCATAGGTCGTCATTGAATATAATTTACTATCTTCACTTTGGTTGGTTTGTGTTGTCTTGGATCTGATCTCGCAAGAGCACCAGAGTGAAGTAGGAACAACAAATACCTAAGGAAGCGATATAAAGGTATGTAATTTGTTCCTCCTTTGGTAGTAAATTCAATGATAGTTGCTTAGGGAAAGCGTCATGTCCTGTCCTGTTTTGTTCAAGATCCAGGTGGATCTAGGGAGATCTGTTAGCGTCTGCATATACCGATTTATCCTATAAAAAATTTGGCGTTGGCCATTTTCTCTTAACCTACTTTTGTCATTACCAACCAGTCCTTGAGTATGTAGGAGACCCTTCTAGACTCTCTGGACCTAGAAGTTCACTCAAAATTTTTGTCCTTTTTCAAAAATTTTCTTGATTACAAACCTTCTCACACTATACCTCTTTGTGACCTGCGAGAATCATTGATGTTCGCACCCTACTGTTCAATCCAGTGTGACCTTCTCACACCCTGCATGTATCTAGACTGCGAGAATCCCTAATTCTCGCACTGTACCCCACTACCAGGCTGCGAACTCATTTGTAAAAGTTTTGGATTAGGTCTTCCTGTCTTTTTGATGCCCAGATTTGTTTCTTTACCTAGGGAGAACTTCTTTTGCCAGTGTTTGACTGTTTCTTGACTTCGAGTCTTGCGGTTGATTAGTTTTCAGAGATCGAAAACTCTTCTTACTCTTTTTCCCAATTTTTTCTTCGTGACCTTTTATCGACAAGGGTATAATCTCGGATTCTGAGATTCAAGTGCTTGTTTGATCAAAAGCCTTTGGTTGGATTAAAAGTTGGGATTAATTGTCCTTTTAGACTGCTTGCTGCTTGGAAAAGTTTTGTTCATGTGCATTTGAAGATATTTTTTCTTGTTAGTTTGTTATTTTTATCTTCATTGAAAGATCGATTTGGGTGTTGTTGAGTATTTTATTTTCATTGGTTTCTTACTTTGTCTTAGTTCCATCCCCATTTTTGGGTTTATAATAAAAACAAATTAAAGTCTTTTTCTTTTAAGAAATCATTTATTCAGAAAATATTGGTGTTAAAATATTGAAAGAGAACTAATAGTGAACTTACATTATCAATGATTGTTTGGTACTACATTTGAAAAGAGATCGTACATCGTAGTTTGCATTGTTCCAGAAAACTCCTTTTTCCCTGTTGTAGATAGAATTCATCGAACGCAAGTTTGTATCATTCATTTATATTTACACATTGTTGGGTTAGAGTCTTACACAACATTGGTTTCATTTCCGTCTCCCTTTGCGTAACAACAACCTTTAATAATATTGCACAACGTTAAAATTCAACTAGTAACATTTTATAGGGATCTTTTGCACCAACATTAGCTAGGCTAGAGATTTGGAATAGGTAGTGAGACACACTTTCCAAAGCGCAAAACACACAATAGTATCTTGTGATAGGGAGTGTCAAATTCCATTTGCAATATTTTTTCCTGGGAAGCCCTTCTCACACAAGGGTCAAACCTGAGGTTTCATTGAGATTGACAGAGTTACTCACCCTTCTTTCTTGATCTCGGTGTAGATATTGCATGTATTATGGGGGTCGCTTGAAGGTATACCCACAATTATGAGTAGAAGCCTCTCAAGTTGATTTCGGGCTAGATACCCTGCCCTTGCATGTGGATCAGACTGTCGACTGTTCCCCTAGGCATCATTGTTGTATGTGGTAACTTTAGTATCCTATCTTCTTAGTGTCTTACACAAGGTGATTGTGGAGGGGTAAGTCTTTACGGTACCTGGGATCAACATTGGCCAGACTCGCTCAGGCTCCTTGGAGGGTATACCCACGATTATGTGTGGGAGCTTGCACTAATGATCCAGGTAGATATCGGTGGCCACCCACCTTTTCCAACTGGCCCAAAACATGTTTCTGGCAATTTTGGTAATTTACTATTTTTAGTAGTTTTTTCGGGTCCTGAACTTCCGGGGCCATTTTGAGGCCCTAAACGATGTTTTTTTGGGTATGTTGCTCTCGAAAAATTACATCTACGATGCTATTTATTCTCAAGCGTTGTAGGCCTCAGATAGATCTTTCCAACGAGCTATCATACAC
>SNQJ01S0189236.1:16986-32220 GCA_010110895.2 Picea sitchensis | reverse complement strand
ATGACAAACATCCATGGGAATGACATCACATAATATTTCATCTTTATATCCTCCTATTTTAAATTCAACTAAACATTATTTAGTGACATTTACCTGATGTCCTTTTTGTAGCCACGAAACTTTGTATGGGCTTGGATGTACAACAGTCTCCAAATCCATCTTTTCTACCATCTCTGTAGATACGATATTGTCTGTGCTATCGCTGTCCACTATGACCTTTCATACTCTATCCTTAGTTTTTCAAGCAGTCTGAAACAAACTGTTTCTTTGGGTTGGGTTCTCTGCCTCCTTCTCTGGCTTCAAGAGAACTTTACTCATCATTAAGGATCTCTCACCCTCCGCTTCTTCTGCTTCAACATTCTACCCTTGAGCTTCGACAATGTGAGTTTCACTACCATATTTCTTCTTATCTGGACACTCATAGGATTTATGTCTGATTTTTCCACAGACAAAGCATTTCACTTCACCTCCTCTACCTCTTCCTCTTCCTCTGGCTCGAGGAAAAGTATTTTTGTCAGTATACTGCCTTCCCTGTGAGCTTCCTCCTCTCTCAGGTTGACAGGTAAATACCTGATCTGGCACAGGAAAGAGAAATGTCGAGAAGAAGAGATAGGAAAATACCTAATACAGCAGTGGAAAGAAACATGCATGAATTACGTGCCAGACTTGATGCTATGGAGATATAACAGAGGCACATAGTCGATGCTGGGGATATTAGCGAGGTTGAAAGTGAAAATGAAGATGGAAACAAAGGAGAAGAAGTTGTAGTCGAATATGCTGCAGAAGAACGCATATTCAGCATTGTTGCAAGAATAGGTGCTAGAGAAAAAATGGACATTCTAGTGTATGAGGGAAACTTGGATGTTGAAGAGATTCTAGACTGGATTAGAGCTCTAGACAAATACTTCAACTACGAGGATGTCGAGGAAGACAAGAAATTCAAACATGTAAAGGGCATGCAATACTATGGTGGGATGAACTACAGGCTGACAGACACTGCAAGGGAAAGCAGAAAATCAAAAGTTGGGATAGAATGGTTGCAAAAATGAAAGCCAAATTCATACCCATGGATTATCAAATCACTCTGTTTTGGAGGATGCAGAATTTGAGATAGAAGTTGATGTCAGTGAAAGAATACACTGAAGAATTCTACAGGATAAACATCAGAGCAGGTCATCGAGAAAGTGATGATGAAAAAGTTTCCAGGTACATGAATGTTCTGCGATATGACATTCAATATGAGCATGATGACCATTCGAATAGTGGAAGATGCTTATCAGATGGCTCTAAAAGTTGAGGAGAAACTGAGCTGGAAGCAAGGTCAAAGAGGCCGAGGTAGAAGTCAAAGCAAAGGAAAGACAATTGCCTCGGATAGAACTCAGAAACCTAAAGAAGAGGGAAAGAAACCTCAACCTTCTTCTTCTCAGTGGCATGGCTGTAAAATTTCTCCCTTCTCCCTGCTACAGAAAGCAAAGAAATTGTTCTAGGCTCTGATACCACTCTGACGCAGACCCCCGACCCTCTGTCCGAGATCCGCACAAGATCGTTCTAAATCCTCCTTGGGATGAAGCGCCTCCTTTGGTTCCTTCCTAAAAACTTCAACGAATCCGATCCACATGTCCTTCACAAAAAATCCACCTGCACCACGTGCACCAGGTGTGAGTATTTGCCTCCACATGACCACAACCTGGGCCTTAGCGCAAGCACCTTTCGTGACTCACGATCTCACAAGTTTCTGAATTGAAGACCCTCGACTCCAAACCTCTGATACCCAAGAGTGTGATACAGGTATGGCCCCTTCCTTACTAGCGCCTCTACAAGTGACCACTGGCTAGGGCCTAACTCTAGAACCCCTTGTAACTCGCAACATCACAAGTTGGAGTGTTTATCCCTTGTGCTCCTCCTTTCGAATCCCCGAGACGCGATAAGTCAACAATGGGTTGACTCCTTCCCAGGCGACGTGTGTCCTCCACCTGTCACCGCTTCCACTTTTCTTTGGGTGCTTGATGTTACGACACCTGTCAAGCACGCGAACCCACCTAACAGATGTGCTACATGTCCGTACGATCCCTTGATACTCGACACTTCATGACTTCTACAGTTGAAAAGAAATCCTTTCAACCCTCGAACCCCCGAAATGTGATACCACACGGAGGTTCTGATCCAACGGTTCTCCTATGGCTTGGATACAACCGTCTGGATCTCCTTCTCTACTCCCCGCAACTCACAACTTCGCAAAACCAAGAATTTTGGTCTGGCCTCCAAACTTACGAACCTTGAGTTTGCGAAATGATCCAACGACGTGTGTTGAAATGAAATCAACGGCTCTTATCAACCACGATCAACGGTTCATGATGATTCTTGATATTAGGGTGGTGAGTTCATCCAACTCCTAACCACCTTATAGCTCCACTGGATCCTATGGTCCTCGCGCTTTCGCAAGCTCTCCACAGAGAATTTTGACCGCCTGATTCACTCCTCAATGACTTCTGCCCAACGACTGAGTGTTCTCCCTCCTGAACCTAATTTATATGTGACGATTTCAATCTTCATCTCCCTTTAAACACTTCAAAGGCATTATCTCTCCTGAGCTTTCACTTGCAAAATTAGTACTTCCAAAAGGTTCCTACTCGCACTCCTTGCAGAAAACTTTCAAATAACCTTTGGTTATTTGAGACTTTGACCTTGTTCACTCTTTGCAACAATAGTCCCTCGACCTTCACCTTAGTTGATAAATTCTAAGGCTTCCACTAGCCTGTGCACACCTTACATGGCTCTGTGCTTCACCTGCACTTCTGCTGGTATGAGAACAACGATATCTCTCCTGAGCTTTCTGAGATAAAACTCAGATCCTCATCAATGCACACCTTGTGGACGTTCACTGCACTCCTTGTAGGAAATTCTCAGGAAGAGAAACAATTGAAACTCATTCTTCTTCTCTCTCAGACTTCATACATTCAAGATGAAATCATACATACAATACAACATTGGAATAAATGCATAATAGAGAAACAAAACAGCTGTAAACATACCATTTAACAAATGTAAACAGTAAGCATCATAACACAATGAAAATTGAGTCAAAGCTTCATATATTAATTAAAGTGCTCCTATACAGGGGTTCTTCTCTACAGCTCTTTGTTACAGCTCTCCAGCTTATCAAATCTGAATGATCATAATCATACAATGATACAAGGGTGAGGGTGTCTATATCCATTTTCCCTCCTACGCTTCTAAACTATCTAATCTAACATTCATATATACCTACTTTACATTAATAGACTTAAATGCCTATTACATCCGGTAGATGAGAGTAATTTCTCCAGATCTGTTCATATCTCCAAGACATAAATGTAAGTATGCTTCTGCTAGCTATTACATTAATGCGTCAGTTTTTCAAAATTCAAAACGTTTTTCATAAAAACGTGCCCTTTTTTCATCTGCGCGTCCAATTCTTCCTTTGGCTAGGCACATTCTTTGGCTTTGGGCGATGCTCCTGCATCAATAAAGAAGGAGGGGATCTAGAAAAACTGTAGCGGATGATAAAAAAACTCTCCAATGAGATCGTAGATATGAAAAGGAGTGTTGAGAAGGGAAACCAAAATCAAAGACCTTATAAACCCTTTTTTAAAATAAATCCACCCTTCAAATTATAGAACCTCCCCCATCTAACCTAAATGTCGACTTAGGGAATGTAGCATCTGACTCTTTCTTCACATATCACCAAGAAAACCATTCAGAAAGGGACTTCCCTCAATGGGTCCATGATATGAATCTAATGGCTAATTGATTCTTAGATGAATGATCTCTAACCGAACCACCTAGTAGCTTGGAAATAAATTCCATCGATCAAGAAAGTCAAGATCCACCAGAAGAGAAATCCACGTTGTTATGGGATTCCAACCACCTTATGCCTTTCAACATTGTTGCTGAAGTGAAGGGACCCCCCGTTGAATTTCTAGTTGTACAGAAGCGAGGTAGAAGTCAACCTATCCAAATTAACCCCACCACTACTCAGTTATCTAGAGGGAAACCAACGACCGATCACCCCAAACCACTATTTTCTCCCGAAAGAAACCCCACAAATATACACACATGGGAAGCTCCTAAACTAGACTACAATGTGGTAGAAGACTTGAAGAAGATGAAGGCTAATGTGTCTGTCATGGACATGTGTAGGATCCCTCAAAAAAAGGATTTTTTGTTACAGGCCTTAAAATCAATAGATACCCCTATGAAAATAATTGATCAAAGTGAGGTCTCATCTCCTACAACTTTAACAAATAAGCCAAGTGTGAATGCTTGTTATTTAGAAAAAAGAGAAAGGCCTTTTGTTCCTCCTTTCCTTTTGACGTTTCAGGCTTTTAACATAAATCTACATAATTTCCTAGTCGATTCAGGGGCATCTTCAAAAGTCATTCCATTGTCAATCTGCAAGAAATTGAATGCAACCCCACTCAAAAGTGGTAAGCATGTTATACAACTAGATATGACTCAGGTAAATTTCATTGGAGAACTTAAATATGTCATGATCAGAATCGCTACACACCCCAAATTTTTTCAATTAATTGACATAATTGTAGTAGACATCTCGAAGGCCTATGGACTGCTACTTAGCCGAGACTAGTCTGAGAAATTAAACGGATAATTTAGTACCAACTGGGATCACCTTTGGTTGTCATTAAAATGACATACAAACATGATCAAGATTGACAAATAAAGATATATCAAACATATTGTCATATGAATTAGAGACTCCAAATGAACCCTCGTCGATAGAGTACCATGTTTTAAGAAACTACTCCGTGATTATGATTTCAATAATTTCTCTCCTCACTTGTCTGACATACCTCCCACTTAAAAATCCGAAATGACCTTTCAATTAGGCCTACTAGTAGCCACAGAAGAAATCATCTTATGTCAGTATTCTCCGACAAGAGTAATAGACAAGGAAGATGAAAGTGAAAAAATAGCTATACATTAAGAACTTAGTAACTTCCCCACACAAATTTGGACATTGTACTTTGATGGCTCTAAATCCCATGAAGGGCCAGGAGCAGGATGTATCCTCATTGACCCAAAGGGGAAAAAAACTTCTTATCATGCAGATTAGAATTTGAATGCACTAATAACATTGTTGAATATGAAGCTTTAGTTCAGGAACTAAAGAAAACCATTTATATAAACATAAAGGAATTGGAACTTTTCGAAGATTATTGAATCATCGTTAGGCAAGTGAAGAATACTATCCATTGCAATTCGCCTCACTTAAGAAATTACCAACAAGAGGTGCACAGACTAATAGATAATTTTGAGGCCTTCAACATTATTGTTGTTCCCAGGATGCAAAATACCCTTGTTGATGCTCTAGCCAATGCAGCCTCAATATTGTCTCCTTTAGAAGACTATGAAGCCTGGATATTCTCAATGGAACTACTCTACAAACCTTCGGTACCTAACACCATTTCTAACTGGAAATTATTTGAAGGGGATCAACAGATTATATATTTCCTGACTAATCAGGAGAATTTTAGGGATTTTTCTATTGATGATGAAATATTCCAAGAATTACTCATGGAATCAAATCTCCACGAACAGAAGAAAATAACACATCACTCTTATGACAAACCAAAGTTTCACACGATACCAAAAGGAGTGGCCAAATTGGAGAACCTTTTTGACCAAAGGGAAAGATTTAGAGGGCCAAGGAATGCAAAAATAGGGAGTTCATTTCTTATATACCAAACTATAAACCTAGGAACCCCTAAGAAGCCCAAGAATATCAATTTAGGTAAGACAGTGTCCAAGGAAGACATGAAATCTTATCTCAAACTCTTTAAAGAATATCAAGATGTTTTTGATTGGTCCTACCGAGAATTGAAAACTTATGATACTCGCATTATCCAACACACTATCTCATTAAAGTCTGGAGTAAAACCCTTCCAACAAAATCTTAGCAAGTAACACCCATATCTGGAACCTCTCATGTATCAAGAGCTGAAGAAATTATTGGAATGAAGATTATCTTTCAGGTAAGACACTCTGCTTGGGTAGCCAATCTGGTACCTGTCAGAAAGAATTCTGGGGATATTCTTCTGTGTGTGAATTTCAGAAACCTTAATAGAGCATCGTAAAAGGATAAATATCTAGTCCCACCCACGGAACAGATCATGCTGACAATATCCATCTCTAAAATATTTTCCCTCGTAGACGATTTCTCAGGAGATAACCAGGTTCTGGTTTCCAAAAATGATCGATTAAAAACTACCTTCTAGACCAAGTGGGGAACCTTTCCTTATAAATGCATGCCCTTCAGTTTGATTAACGCAAGAGAAAACTTCTGGAGGATCATGGATGTGGATTTTTTGGAATTAATTAACAAGTGTGTGGTACTCTATTTAGATGACATCACAATGTATTCAAAAATCAAGGAAGACCACATTCAACATTTGATTCGGATCTTTGAAAGGTGTAGGAAATAAGGAATATCTTTGAACCCTAATAAAAACATATTTGGTGTACAGGAAGGAAAATTATTAGGTCATATCATATCTCAATGAGTAATTAGCATCAACTCTGAGAGGATAAAGGTGATAGCTCAACTCCCCTTGCCTCACAATAAAAAGGCCATGCAATCCTTCTTTAGGAAAATCAAGTTTGTGAGAAAATTTACTCCTGACTTCGCTGAAACTATTAAACCTTTACAAAAAATTATTCTCAAAGATGCAGAGTTTAAATGGGATGAAAAAACGAAAGGAGATTTTAACAACATCAAAACTGCAATATTAGAAGCACCAGTACTAAGAAGCCCTAATTTCAACAAATATTTATTCCTTTATACCTTTGCTTCCGACTAATCCTTGGTCGCAGTACTTACCCAGAAGGATGATGAAAACAATGAGGCATCGATATCATTTATGAACACTAACCTTCAAGGAGTTGAATTGAACTATCTGACTATAGACAAATAGGATTACGCAATTTATAAAGAGGTCAAACATTTCAGATCCCATATCCTGAAGAATCACACTAGAGTCATAGTCCCTCACCCCATAGTCAGATCTTTGTTCACCCAACAAGAAATAGGAGAAAAGAGGGGAAATTGGATGGCATTCATTCAGGAATTTGATCAATACATAAAACCTGCCAAAATAATCAAGGGTCAAGGATTGTGTAGACTGGCTACTAAGGCCCAAGATCTGGTCAACACAGAAGACTCTGGTTGGGAAAACAAGTTGACATTATGGTGCAACGAAGCCTTATATGTACCTCTCGAGAAAGAATCCTGGAATGGAAATTGGTCTTATCTCCTGCATCATGGAACTTTTCCAGGAATCCTAAACCCTAGAGAAAGGAGAGCTCTCAGGTGAAAGTCCGCTCAAGATCACCACATAAATTATGTTCTTTTCCGTGTAAACTATGATGGAGTACTCCTTAGATGTATTGAACATGATGATCCATGAAAGGTACTAAAAGAACTCCATGATGGCCCAACAGGTGGACATTTTGTGGGAGAAATCATGGCTCACAAAATATTGAGGGTTGGGTATTATTGGCCTACTCTATTCAAGGATGCTCATGCATACGCTAGGAAATGTAAATATTGTCAAGTGAGCACCAGTAGGGAAATGAGAGCAACCAATCTACTGCAGTCGATGACGATATCCAGACCATTCGAGCAATGGGGAATAGACGTCATAGGACAAATTACTCCCAATTCTTCAAAACAACATAAATATATCTTCACTACTACATATTATTTCCTAAGATGGATGGAAGCTATCCCTCTCACAAACGTT
Organism: Picea sitchensis; assembly: GCA_010110895.2. Taxonomy (NCBI): domain Eukaryota; kingdom Viridiplantae; phylum Streptophyta; class Pinopsida; order Pinales; family Pinaceae; genus Picea; species Picea sitchensis. The sequence goes on along the minus strand of SNQJ01S0189236.1, from coordinate 24,421 downwards.
AATGAAAATGAAGTAATACAATTTTTAGAACAACAGTTGATAACAAGGTTCATGTTACCCTTTCTCCTCATTTTTTACAATGATGCCTACTTTTCTTCCACGCACTTGACAGAATTATCCCTTGATAAGGGGATCATAATAAGATATTTTTCAAAATACTATCTGCAAGGGAATGGGGTAGCAGATTCAACTAATAAAAACCTAGTGATAATTTTAAAAAAGGCAGTTGTTGAAAATCAAAGGAATTGGCATAATTTACTTCAGAATGCCCTATGGGACGATAGAGTAACACCTAAAGAATCCATAGGAAACTCTCTGTACTTTCTAGTATATGGTCAAGAAGCCATTCTTCCAAATAGATTGTATATTCCATATTTGCACCTTTCCCAAGAATGAAGAGGTCATCCCTCATCCACTCTACAACAAAGGATTGATACCCTTCTCATGCTATATGAATAAAGAGAAAGGGATAAAGTTAAGTTCACCACTCATCAGCAGGTAGTTAAAATATGGTTCGACAAACAAAAGGCCAAAGAAAACAAAATTTGAGGTAGGGGAGATAGTCTTGAAGTGGTATAAAGCAAATGAGTCCAAAGGAAAACACTCGAAGTTCCAAAATCTATGGCTCGGACCTTTTCAGGTGGTCGAGAATATCGAGGTAGGCACATAACGATTGAAAAATATGAGGGGGGAATCTAACACCCTCCTAGTGAATGGACAGGCCTTAAAGCAATACTTCTCCTAATAAAAAAAAATGTGTCTTTTGATGTTTTGTTTTAGTTTCAGTTTCTTTTATCATACTACTTTGGGAAGTGATGAAATATATTCCTAGTGGCCTAGTGATGCTAAATGGAAAGATGGTCAGATGGAAAGAATCACATGTACCTATGGATAGAGCTAGGAAAAGCTCCACCTTAACACTTTCACCTTGTCAAAAACAAGATATCCTCCTCTCTTAATCACTCTCAGTATTTATTCTAGAAAATGATGATCCATAAAAAGAGTGTAAATTATGATAGGGTATGCAGATAACTCTGTCAGGGATATGGACGCTCCCTGGAAGCAGAGAAACACCGTAAAAAATGGATGATATCTAAATGGCCTCATGCCAATAAACACCCTATCTGGATCTTGTCTAGAAAGGACATGGATTGAGGTTAAAAGGAAAGAGGATTGAAAAGCTAAATCCCATATGAATATCCATATTTAAGAACCCGGGAACTTGTGTACACATTGATAGAAAAGGTTTTGTTGAAAAGGAATAGAATAAATCCAAATGGTTTCTCAACCAATTTGCATAGGCTAAGCACGAGGGAAGGAGCAGAGATTTTGTTTTCACCTAGAGAATCGCCATTTGTTTGGCATTCATCACACCCTAAAAGTTTTGTCAATTTTTCTTTTGGGTACCACTTTGTCTTTTCTGAATCTATTCAATTGTGTAGGTATCAACATGTTTTTCTTGTTGTTATATTTTAATCATCGAGCACATTCGGTTCGGTTTGGAATTTTTTAACATAATGACCTTTTTTCTAAGTAAACATGGCATTCAGACTAAGTATATGCAGCTTAAAATTTGAGCCACGCACCCATCATCAACATCGGTGAAATCCGAGAAGAAAAATGCCCACATAAAAATGATAATCATCGATCTCTAGTTGTCGATGCACCATCGACATCGGAGAAATGGGAGGAAGGGTGCGTTGATCGCTAATTCTAGCTTGCAAATTCTTTTTCTAAAAAATCGTCGATATACCATCGACATCGGCAAACCAGAAAGTTAAATCATCAACATAGGCAACCACAATCATCGAACGTCGATATAGCGTCAGCATCGGCGAAGAGGGGAAGTGAAACGACAACTTGTGTCAAAAGGAAAATTCCCGACGCCAAAAAGAAACACTCCTCATGCCCCTCCTACCTCATTTTCCCTATACCTTCTTGAAAATCATTCCCCTTCTAGTTGATTGAATTTATTTCCCACTACTAAATGACTTGGTTTTTCATCATTCTCTTTCTTGATTGATTCTTTGTGCAAATTGTTTATGTTTTCTTGAAGGATAATTGCATGTCATCATTTGGTTCGAAATACTTGTCATCATGTTTGCCATTGATTGAGCATGAAACATGTCCACCAAGTTTTTTGTGTTCACAGGAGACATCCAGGACATCCAATTCCTTTGTATGCGTAGTAAGCTTCCGTAGGAAAGACACAGCAATTCAGAGCATTCTATTTCGAGATTAGATTTCAAGCCAAACAAACAGGTCAAATATTCAACGTTGGAGATCTAACAGTTGATGCAGATCAATGGCTCTTGTGCATGTGGAGTCTCAAACTCACGTGAGGTTTAATTGCAAAGTTACACAAACTTCACTCCGCGACTTTGGTGCCGAAATGCCCAAGCTCATCTTCATAAAAAACTCTCTAATGTTGAAACGTCCCATCGCTTCGCAATATCAGCCATCCAGGAGATCTCCACACTTAACACTCAAAATAAAATCTTGAATGTCGAAACACCGAAGCCGCATGGCATTCATCAATTGAGACACATGGAATTCATTGGTGGAGACACGTGGCACTCATTTCAGACACCTTTGGTTACATTATCTTCCCATTTCTAGGTAACACATGTCACCCTTCTTTCTGTGACACGTCAACGATATGACATTAGAATGCCACATCAGATCCAGATGATCAACCATCCGGGAGGTTTTACTTCAAGACAAGTGCAAATCACCGAAGTGTCGAAGAACCGAAGTGATAAAGAGCTGAAGACATGTGGAATCCATTGATTTTCGACTCGTGGAACTCGTTTCAGGTCATTTGGGTTATGTCATCCACTATTTTGGTTGACATGTGTCACTCTATTTCATGCAGACACGTTAGCAATAATGATGTCATGTGGACATGTAGGATCTGGGAGATTGCCACTCTAAAAAATTTCAATTCAAAGAAACTCCCAAATCCCGAAGAGCCGGAGTCCCGAACTCCCGAAGTATTTAATGGTAAAAATGTCTTAATATCGGTTCAATTAGCAATAATCATGAATTAATGACTCAAGGATATTGTTACTTTTGGATATTCCAACCCAGAGCGAACGTAAATCGGCGAAGTTCTGAAGAACTGAAGAGTGAGAGACGCGTGGCACTCTTCTATCATGACACATGGCATCCATCAATTGAGACACATGGCATTCATTAGTTGAGACACGAGGCACTTATTTTAAGCATATTTGGGGTTGTCATATGTACTATTTCAAGTGACACATGTCACCCTCCTTTCTGTGACACTTCAGCAATATGACATCAGACTACAACATCAAATTTAGGAGATCCTCCTCTGGGGGATTTCCAAGCACAACATTCAAAAAAACTCCCTAACCTCAAAGAGTCGGAGTCCCAAAGTCCCGAAATGATGAAGATTAAAGATAATATCGGGTTAATAACTAATTAGTGTTGGTTAATGACTCCAGGAGTTTTGTCCTCTGGAGGGTATGTATACTTTCTGCTCTGAAGCCACCGAACGATGGATTTCTGAAGTGGCTCATCCACATTTATTGCACATTTTGAAATGTTTAAAAGGGAGTGCCAAACCAAGAATGGATAAAATACACGTCCAGAATGCAGAAATAATATCAGAGACTCCAGAAAATTCCAGATGGCTTGCTTCTTTCCTCCAGGGGATAAGTGCGGAAAAAACACATCCAACATCCAACTATCTTCTAGTGGCCTCCAACAGTGCATTGCATGCCAATGCTCGATACAGAATGTAGTTCTGTCACTCCCATTCATTTCCATCCAAATCTCGATTCACCCCAACATGCGCATCAGTCTAGCTTTAGTGCTAGTATCATCTTTTAATTGTTCAATTGAAAAACTCTTTTAAATTCATACATAATAAGTGGTCTTTTTGTGTGAAAAGAACCACTCCTTTTGGTTAAGTCAAGTTCGTAGTATTCATTAAAATACTCTAGCAGTGCATTTTAGTTAAGTTAATAAGTTGTTTTACAGCCTATGTGTAGAGATAAGCCTCAGTTCCACATTGGTCGAGGGCCTCCACATCGATGATAAATAGGCATATTCTGTATGTTATATTGGTCAATGGCTTTGGAGAGAAAGACTTTTTTTGAAATTTTGTAAGAGAAATATTTATGTGCAAGTAAGAGAAATAATTATGTGCAAGACACTTCTTTCATCTAAGGCATGAATGTGATTGGACCAAGGGGGATTATCTATGTCTTTGGATTCAATATATGTTGTTCTATTGAGTAATAGTTATTGTATATGTTATTTAAAGTTATCTTATAATGCTGCAACAGTTCTTTTATTCTAGTTGATGAATAGAAATCGATTGTGTTAACCTATGATTGATAATAGACCACTGAAAATTACTTTTTCTTGCGCTAACTTCTTGTCATGTATATATTTTCTTTCTGTAACTGTTATCTCATAAAATTTTGAATTTATACTAATCAAAATGGTATTAATGCTAGTTTGAAGTAATTTAAATCTTCTTTGTCTGCATGTTAAGGTATAAAGGTTATCTTGCAACCCAGCCTTCCCCCAACACATAGTTAGCTTTCCTTTGTCATATAGTTTAAATATCTATATCTCTTTTGTTATAAACGTTATAAAAGAACCAAAAAGAGAATTGCATATCCTGATGAAAGTCTTAACAAAAAATATATATCTATCAATCACAATTAAATCCCATCGATAATTCCATCCAAATCATGAATCTAGAGAACCTTACCACTCATCAAATTCTTATGAGTCTAATTGGGCCTATTAAGTGGGTTTGGTTCCTGTTGTTGAGTTAAAGGGATATAGGACCCCTCAACAGTATTGGTGCTAGAAGGATGGCCTCAATGAATGCATGGCTAACAATATTTCTGATAAAATATTATGCAAATCCTATAGATTCAAAACATCCCATTTGCATGGCTAGTCACTCTCAAGACATCCCACATACAGAGAGTACTCCCAATATGAGTAAATCACCTCAACATGAAGAGGAAGAACATTTGTGCCTTGAAATACCTTACGCTCTTCCCCACGAAGAGTTAAACAAGTTCAGAAAAATCACTAGAGATTACGCCCGACAGATCAGAGCATTACCTTTAGGTCCTTTACTTCCTAGAAGAAAAAAAATAAGAAGACCAGTTGTTGACACCCATGATAAGGTATTTTTTCACATGGTAGAATACTTGATATATTTTTTCCTTACATATATCGAACAACCCCTTAATATAATACCTAAAATACCAGCTGGTAACTACTTTGAACTTGACGATTTTGAATCCGAAGAGGAAGGGTCTAACTCAGATCACGCGGGTTATGAATCAGAAGACATGGGGAGTAATAAATATAACAGTGGATAAGGTGGAAATCAACCTCAATAAAATCAACCATGGCTGGCCAAAGATGCTCTGTAAATCCCAGGATGGGTGCATGACCTACCCAGACATCCAAAAAAATTACTTCCTAAATTTGACCCCTAAACCTCTGGATTGCATGAGGACCATATTAAGAAGTTCATATTAGCTATAATATTGATGGATGTGCAACACGAAGATGTAGTGTGCAATATTTTTCCTTATACCTTTGAAAATTTAGCCTCGACTTAGTATTTCAAACTGCTAGTTTGTTCCATAACTAGCTGGAAAAAGTTTCAAAAGGATTTCTTAGACAAATTTACCGAAGAAACTACCATAGGAGATTTAATGGCTGAAATTTTCGATGAATAAATTCAAGAGCCATTGGAAGAGACAGTCATGTTATTATGGGATTCCAACCACCTGATCCCTTTTAACGACTTCGCTAAAGTGCAATGACCCCCCACTAAAGTTCTAAAGTACAAATGCGAGGTAGAACTCAACCTGTCCAAAGTAACCCCACCACTACTCAGTTATCTAGAGGGAAACAAGCGACCGATCGCCCCAAACCGTTATTTTATCCCAAAATAAACCCCACAAATATACACACACGGGAAGCTCCTAAACTAGACTACAATGTGGCAGAAGACTTGAAGAAGATGAAGGCTAATGTATCTGTCCTAGACATGTGAAGGATCCCTCAACAAAAGGTTTTTTTGTTACATGCCTTAAAATCAATAGATACCCCTATGACAAGCACTGATCAAAGTGAGGTCCCATCTACTACAGATTTAACAAATAAGCCAAGTGTGAATACTTGTTCTTTAGACAAAAAAAGAAGGCCTTTTGTTCCTCCTTTCATTTTGACGTTTGAGGTTTTTAACAAAAATATACATAATTTCCTAGTCGATTTAGGGGCATCATTAAATGTCATGAAATTTTCAATCTGCAAGAAATTGAATGCAACCCCACTCAAAAGTGATAATAATGTTATACAACTAATAGGACTCAGGTAAAGTTCATTGGGGAACTTAATTATTTCATGATCAGAATTGCTACACACCCCAAATTTGTTGAATTAATTGACATAATCATAGTAGATATCGCAAAGGCCTATGGACTGCTACTTAGCCAAGATTGGTCTGAGCAATTAAATAGATACTTTAGTACCGACAGGGATCACCTTTGGTTGCCATTAAAAGGACATACAAACATGATCATGATTGAGAGAGAAACATATCTCAAACATATCGTCACTGATTTAGAGACTCCAAATGAACCCTCGTCGACAAAGTTCCCTATTTTAGGATACTACTACTATGATTCTGATTTCAATAATTTCTCTCCTCACTTGTCTGACGTACCTCCCACTCAAAAATCTGAAATGAACTTTCAAGTAGACCTACTAGCAGCCGTAGAAGAAAGTGTCCTCTGTCGGGATTTTTGGATAGGAGTAACAGACAAGGAAGATGAAATTAAAAAAATAGCTAGACATGAAGAAGTTAGTAATTCCCCCCCACAAATTTGGACGTTGTACTTTTATGGTTATAAGTTGCAAGAAGGGTCGGGAGAAGGATGTATCCTCATTGACCCAAAGGGGAAACATAACTTCTTATCTTGCAAATTAGAATTTGAATGCACTAATAACACTTTTAAATATGAAGCTCTAGTTTAGGGACTAAAGAAATCCATCGATCTAAACGTCAAGGAATTGAAAGTTTTCTGAGACTCTGAAATTATCGTTAGGAAAGTGAAGAATACTATCCATTGCAATTTTCCTCACTGAATAAATTACCAGCAATAGGTGCACACACTAATAGACAATTTTGAGGCCTTCAACATTATTGTTGTTCTCAGGAAGCAAAATACCCTTGTTGATGCTCTAGCCACTGCAACCTCAAGATTATCTCCTTTAGAAGACTATGAAGCCTCGAGATTCATAGTGGAACTGCTCTACAAACCTTCAGTACCTAACAAAATTTCTAACTAGAAAGTATTTGAAGAGGATGAACAGATTATAGATTTCATGACTAATCAGGAGAATTTTAGGGATTTGTCCATTG
>SNQJ01S0189236.1:0-16976 GCA_010110895.2 Picea sitchensis | reverse complement strand
CAACCTACCATGATCATAGGATACTAACCTAAGTGACATTCCCACTATGGATACCACACCAGGGCAATGGCCTTTGACATTTTATTTTGTCAAAGGACAAGAGGTCTCATCATGAGCTGGCTTGTTCACTTAAGTTACACTCTAGTGAGTGGCATTATCATCATCTGGATACCAAACTAGGGATAATGGTCTTTTTTTGGGAAAATACGATTCAAATATTAAAAAAAAAAAAAAAGATAAGTAATAATTTTTTTTTCCACAAAGAATAGTGGGTCTCATCATGAGCCAACCTACCACGATCATAGGATAATAACATAAGTGACATTCCCATTATGGCTACCACACTAGGGTAATGGCCTTTGACATTTTCTCGTCAAAGGACAAGTGGTCTCATCACGAGCCGACTTGTTCACTTAAGTTACAATCTAGTGAGTGGAATTATCATCATCTGGCTACCAAACCAGGATAGTGGTCTTTTTGGAAAAGACGATTCAAATATTTATCAAGGATACAGGATCATCTAAGGGTTAAAAGGCAACCTTGTCGAGGCTATGGACGCCTACTGGCAGCAGTGGCTCTGCCTATGGTATGGAAGTTTACCTTAAACGCCAAGTTTCTGGGTGTCTCTAGATTTCCTTCACTCAATAACAAGGCTATCATTTCGGATGTATTCAATAAAACAGAAAAGTAACAAAATTATGATATGTGGGATATTATTTTAAATGAACAGATTTAATTTATTCGGCTTATGTATCCTTAAAAACATTTTTTTGAGTATAGGTATATTAAATTCAATTTTTTTTTCCCACAAAAGAGGACTAACGTTTAATGATTACCATTAAAATATGTTGTTTGAAAATTAATGATTGATCCCCATTGGCGGCGACAGTGAAATCATTATCCCTCACCGGAAATACCTACACTCATTACTTTCCGCTACGCTAACGGTCGAGGTCGACCTCTACATTAATGAGGGGAGTGGATGCTCATCACACTTTCCGATAAGATAGTAATGATTGTAATAAATACCCACATTTGTAAACACTTGTTGTTCTCTGATATTTGCTATTTTCGGTAATTTTTCCTCCAAGATGGTCTAACCAATTCTGCTACAAGGAATGATAGTCATTCACATTTTCTCACAAAAATGGGTGGCAGAAGTGTGCACAGGGAGCCAACTTTACTACAGGTTACAGAGAAATCAAGAGAAATCCTACACCATCTGGGATGGACGGAGTACTTCAACCGTTTGCAAGGATATGACATGAATGTCACGCTTGAATTCTTTCAGAATCTGCAAGGATAAATATTTATGGTGCAAGGCATATGAATCTTAGTCACCCCAAAAATATTAGTAGAGGTCACAGGCCTCCCTATCATGGGCATTCAGTGGACAGGAAGATACACAACGCTAAAGGAAGATGTGGAAACTTTCACAGACCCTAGGGAAGAATTGGATAAGAAGGGAAAGGGACTTAATCCCAGTACCCTTAGGGAGCCATGGAAGGAACTGGCAAGGGTAATTTAGTGGTACATCACCTGTGATGGTCAATACAATGTAATTCGACCTCGCCACCTCAAATTGATGGAAGCCTTAAAACAACGGTTAGTACTTAATCTACCTTTCTTTTGGAATGCCATATTACATGAGGTTGCCTTAAGAACACAAAAGTCCAAGGATCCTGTTACTGTTATCAACCACCATAGATTAGTTAAACTAATAATAAATAAAGCACTAAGTCAAACTCAATTGACCTGGGATAGTCTAATTGAGGCCAATAGACCTCCACAACTGAAGAAGCCTAAATTATTCCATGAAGACCCACCACGGGAAATTGAATATAGACAGGCAGAGGAGACTACTGCCCAAAGAGAAATTCCATCTCCTCAGACTAAATCTGAGGCAGATCCTACCCAAAACATAGAGGCCCAGACCTCACAAACACATGCATTAATGAAAAAAAGGAAGAGAGAAATGATTGCCCCTAAAACCATCATTAAGACAAGGAGGAGAAGCAAACAAATTCAGGAAACGAATTGAAGCAATTCAGGATACAAAAAAACAGCCTGAAGAACTTCATAATTTTACATAACAGTCTCTACAAGAAAATGTTCAAGAAATTGGGCAAGAAGAACATACCTCACAAAGGGATGATCAGGAAGACAACCAATCAACATTAGAGCATCTGACAAAAGAATTTTTTAAGAGATATGAAGTAGAAATAGCTCAGGTTTTGGGGACCTTAGGAACCTCAATTGATAGAGGCACAAATAATCCAGAATGCCCAGAACAAGCCTCCTCTTCAAAACCAGCTAAATATTTTCTTGATATTGAAATGTCTTTTGCAGAGGACACAACACAGGAAGAACCTCATTTTGAAATGAGAATCCCTCTTGGATAGACGAAACATTTGGAAGGAACAGAGGAAAAACCATATACTAGCCAGAATGAAGAAGACCTTGAGACGTCTCATATACCGAAATCAACCAAGAGGCATAAGAAAATTAGAAAGTTAAAAAAATAAAACAAAATGTTGAAGAAAAAGGCTAAGAAGGATGGAGTATTAAAGAAAAAGGTGGGTAAACTCAAGGAAATTATTAAAGAATTGAGGAAGCAGCTAGAACAAGTAGATAAGGCCCATAGAAGAAAGAAAGACAAAAGAGCCAAAGTGCAAGGAATAAATCCTCTTCTTGATAGAGTAGTCACCATAAATTCTGTAGGGATACAAACAAACCCTGAAGAAATATTAGTAGAAGAGGAAGTAGCTCAAAATGAGGAATTAATTCCCTTAGAAACATAGGAAATGATGATAGCTACAAAAAAAATTGATGCTGAGGTGAAGACAAATACCCCAGTATTAGAGGAAAATGCTACCATTAGGATATTGGAGGAAGAACTTATGCATTCTCAACAAACCCTGATTCAAAACAGAAATGAATTACTGACTATGGTAGAGAATCAGGCACTCCAGTCCTAGAAACAGAGTGTTATTGTGGACAGACTAGAAGCAGAGCTTACAAAATCCCAACAATAATTAACTCAATCCAGGGAGGAGATGGGCGCTATAGTAGAATACCAAGCATCCCAATCTCAAGCACAGGGTGTCACCATTGATAAACTAAATGCAGAGCTGGGACAAGCCCAACGAGCATTGGCTCAACACCAAGATGAGATGGTCACTAGGGATGAACATCAAAATATTGTTAAACAACTGAGGGACATGACAACAACAGAGAGTGAGACCTATGCTGAGCTCACTAGAGCCCAAGGGAAGGTAAAGAAGGTACAAACCCAATTGGAAAAAGCTTTGGAGCAAATTAAAGAAATCTGTGAAGTCTACTCCGATGCTATCAATTGCAGAGCCCCTGCCACCAATTACACTTTATTCTTGTTGGAATGATATCTGTTGTTGAGAGTGAAGGCCATCAGACGAGGTAAACCCATTTCATTTTCCACTGTACCTGAGTTTATTTCATGTTTTAGAGAGCAGGATGAAAAGGTACAATACCTTCTGTGTGAGTTATACTTTCATAATTTCATTCTGGAAGAAGAAAGGAAAGACATAAAACCTTTATGAAAAGAGGGGGGCTCGTAGACTCCTTAGCCCCTATCCATCTACAAGTTATGCGTTCAACTATCACACATTTTAGAGAACTTAAGGAAGAAGCTCTTGCTGCTTCTAAAATGAGATGGGATACATCCTCCAGTGAAGTAAAGAGTAGGGAACCCTTTGGGTACATGAATTTATTTACAACCACCTTCAGAATAGAAAGGTATTCTAGACTACTCCAAGAGGAAGGACCTACTTGGATTGGGTGCAGATATAATCCCCCTATCATTTGGTTTCCTCCAGAAAATTACCAAAAAGATTATCAAATTAACAAGAAAAGGGAGGATGCTTCTTTTGGAGAACTCAAAAGAAGCAATGGATTCAGGAGGCCTGGTGAACCAACCTTTCCACCTTACATCATTACTGCTTTACATGTAATATCTCAGCTTGCATGAGGACATGCAAGAAGGTAAGCTGGGGGGTATGTTAGGTTATGAAAAAGGTATAAATATCTTCCTTTTTCTGACATTTCATGATATCATCTTGATTGACTTTTCAGTTAATTAGGAGAAAATATGATAGGAAATGAATAATATACCCTTTGGCGTTATTGTTGAAATTATATTACATAGAGCCTAAAATACGATTGGAATTGTGTGATTTTGTTATAGGATTGGTTAAATATTGTCAAACCTGAGATAGCAAAGGAAATCTTGAAGATGCGCAAGCTATTAGAGGTTGAGGATTTTATGGCGCAAGGCAGTTTTGAAGATGAATGAGTTTCTTATATTGTAACTTTATAATAGTAAAGCAATCCAGAGGATCTCTCGATCCTCAGGATAGCTTAATTTACCGAGATTATTGTAATATATAAGGGGTAATATATCCTGGAAGGGATATAGAAGAATTGCACCCAAGAACTCAGAACTTAGAATTGCTCTACGTTAACAGTTTTTGTAAATGTTGTACCATCTATGAAATCAATAAAATCTTTGAACGGTTTTACCATTTCTACATACTGATTTTCGAGTAGCAGTGCTTCTAAGGACCAAGGGCCCAGTCTGAAGGAGCTACTGTTCAACCTGTAATTGTATCAGCTCAATTTCTATTTTTTGATTCGATTCTCTTTTACAATAGTTAAATGAATGCATAAGTGTGTTGATGATTTTATATCGTTTGCAAGAGATAGATATTTCCTTAAGCATTAGATGATTGTTGTTCCTGTTTCTATTACTGAGATTTGATGCGTGATAGTTCCTCATAATTTCATATGCGCTGTTCCTTTTACTTAGATTCGCAATTGTTGTTCATTTCAATTAGTTTACATTTGTTGTTCCTTTCCGTTAAGATATAGTTGTTGTTCCTTTCAATAGAAGTAAAATTGTTGTCTCTTTCAATTAGATTACAGTCGTTGTTTCTTTCCATAGATAGAGTAATTCACCTTTTCCTTTCCAGTCATTTGATTCATAGTAATAGTCAATTCTGCAAGTCTTTATTTAGATTCAATTACTGCTTTTATTTAAAATGAATTCAATAGATTAATTAGTTCCTTTCCATTGCACAACATTAGATTTCAATTCCTAGAATATTTAATGAATGTTTGAGGAACTTGATTGTTGATAACTCAGATTTTCTTTAACTACATGATTTTAGCCTGTACGAGCTATTTGCATAGACTTTGTTGATATTCTTTAGATAAAAGACAAATCCTCAGGTTGATAAATTAATGTTAAACTAAGGCTGTTTTTAGACATCTTTAGACACCAACAGCTAGGCAGAGTAGGTGGTTTGAGTTTCTCTGCGAGTACGATTTTGATATCAAGCATATCAAAGGGAAGGAGAATAAAGTGGTTGATACACTCAGCAGGAGAGTACATGAGTTACATTCTACAACCATTAGCATGCACCAAACTGATATAAAGGGAAGAATTTTGGAAGCTGCAAATGCAGATTTGCGGTACATGGAGCTGAAGAAAGCTACAACAAGACAGATTCCATGAGAGAAATTGGAAAATTATAAATTGGAAATAGATGGAACATACGTATAAGAACAAAATTTATATACCTAATTTCAGGGACTTGAAGCGTATGATTTTGCATGAAATGCATAATGTACCTTATTAGAACCTTTGGATGTCGAAAACCATGGAAACAATCAGAGCCATTGACATAGCGAGGGTATGAAGAAGGATATTGCAGAATACATCCTGAGGATGTATGGAGTGTTGGAAGGTTAAATATGAGCACATACACTAGCAAGGTTGTTGCAACCCCTTACCCATTCCTAAGTGGAAGTGAGAGGTAGTGACAATGGATTTCATCCCAGGATTGCCTAGAACAGAAGCAAGCAACATGATTCAATTATGGTGTTGGTGGACAATCTTACAAAATATTCCCATTATTGTTAAAGGCTAGTCTAGGCAACATATATTGCGACATATTTGTGAGGAGTATTAGCATGATTGCATGGGATCCCTAAGACAATTGTGTCTTCTAGGACACTCAAAATTACTTCAAATTTTTGGAAGGGTTATTCAAGGGGTTGAGCGTCGAACTTTAAATGCAACCCTATCATCCGAGTTTGATAGGCGGAACAAAGAGAGGTTGAATAGAGTAATATAAGACACACTAAGGATGCATGTGATGGACAAACCATGAAATGGGAAGACTACCTACACATTTGGTAGAATTGCCTACAACAATGGGTATAGAGGCATCATTGAGATGAGCCCATTTGAAGAGCACTTTATGGTAGAAGTGCAATACTCTAGGAAGCTGGGATAATCTAGCTGATAGGGAAGTAGTTTGTGAGTTTCTCAAAGTAGGAAGACAAATGCTAGAAATTAAAATTTAAAAGAAATTTTGCCCAAGGCAGTGAGAGAAAGTTATCTTTGATAAGAACATATGCTCTGAGAGGAGTTTAAAGTGGGCAATCATGGTTTTCACGAGTAAAGCCAATAGAAGTTCCACAGATTGGGAGCTTGTGCCAAGATGGCAACCCGATTTTGTGTGGAGCCATTTGAAGTCATAGAAAGGATTGGGCTAGTTTCATATATAGTTGCATTACCTACATCCATGAGCATTACATAATGTGTTTCATGTTTCATTTCTTAAGAAATATATACTCGGTGCTAATCATGTAATTGATTGGAATGTGATTGAGGTGGAGCAAGAAGGTGTCATTCAAGTGCATCACATGCGCATCTTGGACAGGAAAACAAAATAACTTTGGAATCGATCCATAGGGCTTGTAAAGGTCCGGTGCACACAGTACAGTTACGAGGAGATGTTATGCGGATAGAGTATCTGCATATTTTTTGAAGATTTTTGAAAATCTTGTTGGTCTTTGTGTAAAGAGTTGCATTGAGGACGTGCAAAAATAAGGGAGGGATTGTAGCTAATATCCCCAAGGATGAGCACCATGTTGGCAATCATGTTTATGAATTGTAAACAATTTTTGTAGGGTGGTGAGCCAAGTATTGATAACTTGAGTAGGCTTATGTGTTTGTGTTTGGAGAGCAGAAGTGTTAAAGGCTAGGAGTCTGTTTTTTGTATATGTAATATGTAGAACGTGTAAAGATTAAACACCATTGTGTGTAGAGAGACCACGAAGAAAGAGTCATGGGGACTAAGCTTCCTGATGTGGAGTAGGGAAAAGGGGATGAAATGTTGGAAGAGGGCAGGTCCTTGGGAATAATAATTTATTATTATTCCAGCTATAATAAAATGTATGTTTTATCCACAAGTCACGGGAGGAAACATGCGACTCCGGTGTGTGTGCAAAGAGGGAGCATCGGCTCAAGAGACAATGTCGACACAGGTGCATGCAGTTAAAGCTGTTGAGGATTGGTAGGTGTTGGGGAATTCAGTTCCCTCCGTTGTTGCATCCATGCTGCCAGTTTCTGGATCCTCTGTCTAAAAATTGTTTTCCTCTACCTTGGAATCTTTGTTGTTTTACCCTCATGCAATTATAAGAACCAAAACCAGTGAACTGTTATGTTTCTTCTGTGGAACCCGACACCAAGAAAATCACCTAAGAATGCCACATCTAAGCGTCTGGCCAATTGCCATTTTTAGACCTATGCCCATCTACTATTGTGATTGTTATCCTTGCATGAATGAGTGTTGAACCATGGTTGTTGCCATCTTGGGCTACACCAGTTTTCCTCTTCTTGTTGTCCTACTGTGGAGTTGTAGAAGCTATTGTTGTTCTTTGTCGACCCTAAAGAGTTGTAGGATGTGGGTTGGCGGTCCAAAGAATGTCGGGTTGTCGGGTCTATGGTAGAAAGAAGTGGGTTGTGGGCACAACGGTATAAGAGGTAGGTTGTCAAGCTTATGTGCCAACTCTCTCCGGTGAGAGAGTGCATTTGGGAATTTGTTTTCTCCAGGAGAGAGTCCAACACTAGCTTCAAATCTCTGGCTGAGTTCCTGATGCAGCATGTTCTGCTGAGACCCAGAGAGGGAAGTGAAGAAACTGATGGATGTGCTTGTGAAGGTGTATACTCCTAGGTGGAACAAGCATGCGAGGAATGAGAGTCTGTGATATGTGGTAAGAGGCTTACGGGGAGAATCATGGGTGCTCTCTGCAATTTGTCCTGTAACCTCAACCTAGTCTAGCATTCCCACTTACCTTGGGTGGAGCTTAGTCATAGCTTGAGGGTGACCCATTGTTGAGGATGATGAGAAGTGAGGTCTAAGGATGGGAGAGTTCATGGAAAGTTTGCACATGGTTGGGTGGAGTTACCTCTGATTTCAAAGAGATAAGTGGCAGCCATGTGTTTAATTTCAATTTAAAATGCATGTGCTGTGATGCTACAATATTATCATGTATTGGATTTGCAATGAATGGATTTACTATTAATTACATTAATTCTGTATGTTAGAAATAATTATTTGTTTACTCTGTGTTAAGTCATTTAACTTCGTTTAAATGCATACTACATAAGTATTGAGAATTTTTCCAATATGGTGGCATTTCCCAACAAAATTGGAGTGATGGTGGGGGTTTATTACAGGATATCTCCTCTTCCTTGGATTTTTCATATTGCTTTCATCTCTTGTTATAGATAACATGTGTCTTTGCGTAGGTGCAACATGTAACAAATAATGGCGCTAATAGCAATGTAATAACATTGAATATAAACCATTCATACAATATGGAATTTAGAGCTTAGAGAAATCAGAGCCAACACATAATACACATTATCCATATGCTGCTACACATTAAGTGAAATAAAACCAATATTTCACCATCAATCATGTGGAACCACCAGCAAGCATCCATCAAAGAATAACAACACCTGATGTGTAACAGGGACTATCTGATCTCCCAATCTACAAGGGGTCCCACCTACTAGTATTATATATATCATTAGCTTATAATGTAGGCTTTTATCGTCAACAATGATATCTATTGATTTTAAGGCCTGTGACAGAAAATCATTTTGTTGAAGGGATCTTACACATATCCATGATAGACACATTATCCTTCATCTTCTTCAAGACTTCTAACACATTGTAGTCTAGTTTAGGACCTTCTTGTGTGTGTATATTTGTGGGGTTTATTTGGGGAGAAAATAGTGGTTTGGGGTGATCAATCGTTGGTTTCCCTCTAGATAGCTAAGTAGTGGTGGTTTACCCCAATTTGAATAGGTTTACTTCCACCTCACGTTCGTACAACTAGAACTTCAACGGGAGGTCCCTGCACTTCAACAACATCGTTGAAAGGCATCAGGTGGTTGGAATCAAAATGGTGGTGAAACTTTGATTGAAATATTTAACCTTTTCTTTTGGAGTCATAGTAGTGGTGAAAATTTCATCCATTAAAGCTCATGTGGTAGTTTCTTCTTCAATTTGTCCAAGAAATCCTTTTCAAACTCTGTCCGGCTAGTTATGGAACCAAATGGCAGGTTGAAATAGCAAGTTGAGGATGAATTATCAAATGTATAAGAAAAATCCTACACACTACATCATCATGTTTCACATGCTCATCAATATTATAGCTAATATGAACTTCTTAATATGGTCCTCCATGTGATCAAAGGTTTTAGGGTCAAATTTAGGAAGTAATGTTTATGGATGTCTAGGTAGGTTATGCAGATCACAGGATTGCAGTATCTCGGCTGGCTCCATGAATTATTTTTCTTGAGTTTTATTTCTCATACTCCATTATTGTGTTATTATCCTCCATGTCTTACGATTGGAATTAAAGCTGATGGGTTAGACCCTTCCTCTTCAAATTCAAAATCCTTCGGTTCATAGTAGTTACCGGTAGTGTTTCGGGTACCAGATTAAGGGGTTGTTCAATCTATGTAAGGGAAAAATATATTAGGTCTTCTACCATGTGGAAAAATACTTGGTCAGGGGTGTCAAAAACTAGTCTTCTTATTTGTTTTCTTAGAAGAAGTAAAGGAGATAAAGGTAATACTTTTGTCATTGGGCATAAGATCTAGTGATTCTTCTGAACTAATTTAACACTTTGTGAGGAAGAAAGTAATGTATATTAGGGTACATGTGTTCTTCCTCTTTTTTTTTAGGTGATTTACTCGTATCGGGAGTACTCTTTTTATGTGGTTTTTCTTGAGAGTGACTAGCCATGAAATTGGGTTGTTTTGAATCTATAGGCTTTCTTGGGAATATTTTTTATGGATATATTGTTAGCCATTAATTAGGTTCAAGCCCTCCTTCTAGTGCCAATTAAGTTGAGGGTTCTAAGATCAATTTAACTCAACAGAAGGAACCAAAACCTCTTAAGAGTCCCAATTAGACTCTTAGCGTTTGATGAAGTGGTAAAGGTTCTCAGTTGTGATCATTTTGGAATTACTCGATGAGATTTAGTGATAAGTATGTCTTTTTTTGTTAAGCCTTTCCTGGGATGTCTCTGGTCTTATTTTTTGTTTCTTTATAATGTTTATAACAAAGAAAGAGATGAAACACTAAAATAGATGACAGAGGGAAGCTAGATATGTGTTGGGGAAGGCTAGGTTGGAAAACCTTTATACCTTAGCATGTAGATGAAGAAGATATAAATTACCTCAATCTAGCATTAATACCATTTTGAATAGTAGACATTCAACATTGTCCGAGATAACAATTCTGAAAAAATATACATGACAAGAAGTTGGTGCAAGAAAAGTAATTTTCAAATTATACATTATCAATCATAGGTTAACACAATTGATTTCTATTCTTCAACTAGAATAAAAGAATTGTTGCGACATTATAAGATAACTTTAAATAATAGATACAATAAATCTTAATCGATACAAAAACAAATATTGAATCTAAAGAGAGAGATAATCCCCCTTGGTCCAATCACATTCATGCCTTATATGAAAGAAGTGTCTTTGGTTCTAAATAGAAATTCTAAATTAAAATAAATTACATAGAAATAGTTCTCGACAAAATTTGAATGGCCATTTCTATCAAAACCATTAGCCAGGTCTAACATGCAAAGATGTTAGACCCGCCAGAGATATGACCAGATCTAACATTTATCATGGGTCTGGAATATGACCCGATTAATGGGCGGGAAGCAGCTCTACACATCGGTTGTAAAATAACTTATTAACTTAACTAAAACACCTTGTTGGAGTATGTTGTGGAATACTTCGAACTTGACTTAACAAAGGAGTGGTTCTTATCACACAAAAAATAACACTTATTATGTCTAAATTTAAAAGAGTTTTGCAATTTAACAATTAAAAAATTCTACTAGCACGGAAGCGAGATTGATGTGCATGCTAGGGTGAAATCAGATTTAGCAGGAAATGACAGGGAGTGATAGAATTACATTCTGTATTGAGCATTGGAATGAAACACATTGTTGGAGGCCAGGGAGATAGTTGGATGTTGGCGGTGTTTTTACCCCTTATCCACGGAGGAAAAGAAAGAAAGTCATTATGGCATTTTATGGAGTCTCGGTGATAATATTTTTTGCGGTCACGGGCCGTGTTTTTTCCCCAATTCTAGTTTGGCGCCCGTTTTTAAACATTTAAAAATGTGCAATAAATGTGGATGAGCCACTTTGAAAATCCAGCATTCAAGAGATTTGGAGCACAGAGTATACATATCCTTTGGAGGACATAACTCCCGAAGTCATTAAACAACACTAATTACTTATTAACCTAAGATTACCTTTAACCTTCATCATTTGGGACTTTGGGTTTCGACTCTTGGAGGTTGAGTTTTTTTTTAATGTTATGTAGAAATCCCTAAGGGACCGTCTCGAATCGACATGGCATTCGATGTCATATTTCTGGCGATCACAAAAGGGGTGACATGTGTCACTTTAAATAGTATATATTAGAACCCCAAATGTGCTTAAAATAATCGCCACATGTCTCAACTAATATAAATTCCATGTCTCAATTGAGTAATGCCGCGTGTCATGATAGAAGAGTGCCACACGTCTCTGACTCTTCGAAACTTTGGCGATTTGCGTTCACTCTCGGTTGGAATATACCGAAGTGACAATATCCAAGAGTCATTAATTCATGATTATTGCTAATTCATCTGAGATTAAGACATGTTTACCATTAAATACTTCGAGTTAAGTCACGGATATTGAGGGGTTCGGGAGTTTATGTGTTTCTTTGAATTGAAATCTTTTGGAGTGGTGATCTCCTAGATCTGACGTGTCCACATGAAGTCCGGTGTTGTTGACATATGTCCGCATGAAGAGAGTGACACATATCACCTAGAATAGTGTATAACGTAACTCAAATGACCTGAAATGAGTGCCGCGTGTCGGCGGTCGATGGAGTTCCATGTGTCTTCGACTCTTCGACACTTTGGTGATCTATTCTTGTCTTGAAGTAAAACCTCTCGGATGGCTAATTCTCCGGATATGATGTGATAGTCCGATGTCATATCATTGACATGTCATAGAAATAAGGGTGACACGTGTCGCAGGAAGTAGTAGATAATGACATAATCAAAGGTGTCTGAAATGAGTG
Organism: Picea sitchensis; assembly: GCA_010110895.2. Classification (NCBI taxonomy): domain Eukaryota; kingdom Viridiplantae; phylum Streptophyta; class Pinopsida; order Pinales; family Pinaceae; genus Picea; species Picea sitchensis. The sequence goes on along the minus strand of SNQJ01S0189236.1, from coordinate 4,468 downwards.
CCACAAGTCTCCACTAATGAATGCCATGTGTCACAACTGATGAATTCCACGTGGCTCCAATGTTTCAACATTCGATAAAAAAAATTTAGTGCTAAGTGTGGAGATCTCTCGGATGGCTGATCTTGCGAAGTGATGCAATGGTTTGTCATTCGAGAGTTTCTTATGAATATGAGCTCAGACGTTTCGATGCCGAAGTCGTAGAGTGAATTTTGTGTAAATTTGTGATTAAACCTTGCACGAGTTTGAGACTTCGCATGCACGAGAGATGTTGGTCTACATCGATTGTTAGATCTCCACCGTTGAAGATTCAACCTATCTATTTGGATTGAAATATAAGCCCAAAATTGATTGCTCCGAATTATTTATTATGCTTTCCTATGAAATCTTACTGCGCATACAAAGTAATTGGTGGTCCTGGATGTCTCTTGCACACACAAAAACTTGGTGGACGCAGCTCAATCAATGGCAAACATGATGCAAAATTTATGAAACAAATCCGACATGCAATTATCCTTCAAGAAAATAGAATTAATTTGCCCAAAGAATCAATCAAAGAAGATAATAATGAAAACCAAGTCATTTAGTAATGGGAAATCAACTCAACCAACAAGAACGTGAATTATTTTCAAGTAGGTATAGGGAAAATGAGGTGGGATCCTAGGAGTGAGGAGCATTTCTTTTTTAGCATTAGGGATTTTTTCCTTTTGACAGCAGTTGATGTTCCTTTCCCCTCTTCTTAGATGATAATGGTATAGTGACCCAATTCGGCGTTGGTTGCCTATTTGAAGTTTAACTTTACGGTTCAAATCTGATGGTATATCAACAGTTTTAGAAAACAATTTACAAGCCATGTCGGTGATCGACGCGCCTCCATTTTTTGATGGTGTCCGGCTGATCGAAGATCGACAATTATCGTTGTTATGTGGGTATTTTTCCTCTCATATTTCGCCGATGCCGATGATGGGTGCGTGCCTAAAATATTAAGCTACATATACTTAGTCTAAATGCCATGTTTACTTAGAAAAAAGGTCATTATGTTAAAACATTCCAAACCAAATCGAATGTGATATATGATTAAAACATAACAACAAGAAAACATTTATCCACCGCACAATTGACTAAATTCCAAAAGCGACAAAGTGGGTACCCCGAAAAGAAAATTCGCAAAACTTTGGAGATTAGTTGAGTGCCCAACAAATGTCGATTCTCTAGAAGCAGATAAAATAATTCCCTGGAATGCTTAGCCTATACGAATTGGTTGAGAAACCATTTGGCTTTATTCTATTCCTTTTCAACAAAACCTTTTCTATCAATGTGTACACAATTTCCCGGGTTCACAAATCTAGATCTTCCTATCGGGATTTGATTTTCAATCCTCTTTCCTTTTAGGCTCAATCCATGTCCTCTCTAGACAATATCTAGATAGGGTGTCTATTGGCATGAGGCCATTTAGCTATCATCCATTTATTACAGTGTTTCTCCACTTTGCCGGGTATCCATAGCAGACAAAATCACCCAGACATCCTGGAGACCATTTCCATTGAGCATCCATGGCCGACATGGATTATCTTCATACCCTATTGGGCTTTCCCACTCTTTTATGGATCATCATTTTTATGGAAAAATAGCGAGGTGGGTAAAGGGGAGTATATATTTTTTGACAAGGAATTGAAAGTGTTAAGGTGGAGCTTTTTCCTAGCTTACGTCCATAGGTAGATTTGATTCTTTCCATCTAACCATATTTCCATTTAGCGTTACCATGCCACTAGGAAGATATTTCATCCCTTCCCTAGGTAGTATTCTTACAAAGAAAAATATGATTTTGACAATTTGTATTTTCCCAACGTCTCTCATTTTTCATGTAAGTGTAGGTTAGAATAGGTGGCTACCTTATTTATTAAAATCTGACAATGCTTTACATAGAACAACTTAATTAAAAGGAATATAACAGAAAAATAAATAAACAAAAATGAGTTCGAAGTGAGTATTCCCTCAACCCACACACTTATCCTAATCAAAATGTGTGCTAAAAGAAACAGAAACTCAAACAAAAAAAAGGGCACATTTATTTACACTAGGTAGATATTTCATCGCTTCCCTGGGTAGTATGTTTACAAAGACAAATATGATTTTGACAATTTGTATTTTTTCCTAGCGTCTCTTATTTTGCATGTAAGGGTGTGGTCGGAGAAGAGTATGCTTCACCGTATTTATTAAAATCAACCAATGGTTTACATAATACAACTTAATTAAAGAAAATAACCAAGAAAATAAATAAGAAACAAAATGAGTTCGAAGTCGTTATTCCCTAAACCCACACACTCATCTTGATTAAAATGTATGCTAAAAAGAAACGGAAACTCAAACAAAGCATCAAAGAGACAGGTTAGTTATTTATTTATTAGGAAGTATTGTTTTAAAGGCACGGACACATTCATCGAGAGAGATTGTCATAATCCCCCCCTCGTATTTTCAATCGGCATGTGCTTCCTCAGAATCTTCGACCACTGCTGAAAAGTGCGAGCCATAGATTTTAGGAACTTTGATTGTTTTCTTTGGACTTGCTTTGTCCCACTTCAATACTAGGTCCCCTACCTCGAAATGTTTTTATTTGGCCTTATGTTGGTCGACCAATATTTTAACTAGCTGGCGATGGCTTGATGAACTTAACTTTAGCCTTTTTCCTTTCTTCATCCAACATGAGAAAGGTATCAATCCTTTGTTATAGAGAGGATGAGGGTTGACCTATTGATTCTTGGGCAAGATGTAAATATGTAAAGACCCTGTCCAGGTTTGGAATAATGCTTCTTTCCCATATACCAGAAACTAGATAGAGTTTCCTATGGCTTCTTTTGCTGTCACTATATCAGCCTATAGAGAATTATGAAGTAAATTATGCCAATTCATCTGACGTTCAACAATAGTATTTTTTTTAAATTCTCACCAAGTTTCTATTAGTTGACTCTGGCAACCCTTGCATATATTAGTTTGTATAATATCTTATTATTATCCCCTTATCAAGGGATAATTTTGTCAAGCGCATGGACGAAAAGTAGGAAGCATTGTAAAAAATGAGGACATAGGGTAATTTGAACCTTGCTATAGAAGTTGTTCTAAAATTGTATTACTACCTTTTCATTAGCGTGTGTGGGAGGGATAGCCTATGTTCATCTCATAAAATATAATCATGTGATCAAGATATATTTATGTTTTTTCTAAGAATTGGGAGTAGTTCTCCTTTGACGCCTATTTCCCATTGCTAGAATGGCATGGATATGGTCACCGACTGGATTGGAATGGTTTCTCTATTTTCCCTATCGACGATCACTTGAAAATATTTAAATTTCCTATCATATACACTTCTTGACGTCCTGAAAAAATAGGCCAAAAAATACCCAACCCTCAATATTTTGTGAGTTGTGGTTTCTCTTGCAAAATGTCCACCTGTTGGGCCATCATTGAGTTCTTTCAGTTCCTTTTTGCATCATCATGTTCAATACATATAAGAATTACTCCATCATAGTTTACATGGAAAATCACATAATTTATGAGGTGATATTGAGCAGACTTTAGCTTGAGGAGCTCTCCCTTCTCTAGGGTTTAGGTTTTATGGACAAGTTTCATGATGCAAAAGATAAGGCAAAGTTTCCATGCAGGGATTCTTTCCGGGGAATTTACATATAAAGCTTCTTTGCACCATAATGACAACTCATTTCCCAACGGAGATTCTTCTATGTTGACTAGATCTTGGGCCTCTGCAGACAGTCTACACAATCCTTGACCCTTGAATATTTTTGTAGGTTTTATGTCTAGATCAAAATCTGAATGAAGCGCCGTAATTTTCCCTCCTTTCCCTCGTTTCTTTTTGGGTGAACAAATGCTCAATTTGTGAGGGGTGACGAACTATGAGTTTAGTGTGATTCTTTAGGATATTGGATCTAAAATGTTTGACCACTTTATAAACCACATAAGCATGTTTGTCACATGGCCGAATAGTTTAGTTTGTCTCCTTGAAGGTTAGTGCTCATAAATGATCACAGATGCCTCATTGTTTTCATCATCCTTCTTTGTAAGTACTGTGACCAAGGATTGAATTAGGAAGCCGAGTATAAAGGAAGAAGTATTTGTTGAAATCAGGGCTTCATAGTACTAGTGCTTGTGATATTGAATTTTTGATGTTGTTAAAATATCCTTTCCTTTATTCATCCCATTTAAAATCTGCATATTTGCAAATCATTTTTGTAAAGGTTTAACAATTTCATTGAGAATTCAAGAGTAATTTTTCACACAAAGTTGATTTTCCCAAAGAAGTATTGCATGGTCTTTTTATTGTGAGGCAAAGGGAGTTGATCTATCACTTTTGTCTACTTAGGTTCGATGTTAATTCCTCCTTGAGATATGATATGACCTAATAATTTTCCTTCCCCTACACCAAAGATGGTTTTCTTAGGGTTCAAATATTATCCAT
>SNQJ01S0189235.1:16252-34503 GCA_010110895.2 Picea sitchensis | reverse complement strand
CAGTCCTGTGCCTCACCCTCCAAGTGCAATGTCACCAACTTAATGGCATCAGTCTCTGCCATGGGGTTCAGCTGGAAGTAGGTGTCGAGCTTCTGCACCCAAGCTCGTGTAGTGCACTTCGACGTCCCATCGAAGTATGGCAAAGTGAGCTTTCCCACTGTGCGTTGTAACTCGTAGCTCTGTGTGGGACCCCTGTTGAAGAACCTTGGCCTATTTCTCCCCTTGAAGCTACAAAACTTGGCAAAATTCATAGCTTCTCTCAAATCTGGATCCATGGCCTTATATTCCTGGAAATAAGTTGCTAGTGGCTCGTCCTGCTCTACCTTCCCTCCTGTACCTGTCTCCGCTGGTCCTAAGAACTTTGGCATGGTAGATCTAGGAATCTCACTGTAGTCATGAGGGCGGTTCTGAGGGCTAGTCCTGGAAGTGATCACCTCAACATGAGGTTTGTGTGTGTTTCCCCTATCTTCCATCTGCCCTCTCTTGTTGCTCTCCCCCCTTTCTTCACTGTGCTTTCTCCCTAGAGCATAACCTGTAATTTTTCCCATGAACTCTCGGGTCTCTCTCTGGCCCTCTGCAATGTCCTGTAAGGCTTTCATAACCCCTCTGATCAAACCATCCTCTCTGTCCTCTGGCAGATTTGCATTATTTTCTGGAGTGCCCTCCATGTCTTCTTCTCTACCCTCTACGTTTTTGTACCTCCTTCTCCTATAAGTGATGTTCTGCAGCCCTTCCTCAGTCATCAGTGTCACCCACAGCTGGCCAAGATCATGCTCTGATACCACTGAAATATTCTAAGTTGTAAATGTGGGAAAATCCTTCTAGTTTTGGTGTTGGACTTTCGTCAAACACTTGGCATGCGTGTGAATATATGGTTGTAGGTGAAAATTGAATGGGCAGCAGGTTGTCCCTTTGGTTTGTTTGTTGTTTTGATTGTTTTCTAACTCCTTATACCTCCCCAATGAAGTACACAATGTATTATTTGAACATTAAGTAAAACCCACAAAATAATAATGGAAAAACTATCATGTTTGAATGAGCAATCAATTCCAAACTCAGTATAAATTTATTTAGATATTAATGCTGAGTTATAACAGTCAAGTACAATGGAATACCTCCCTAAAGAAGAAGAGGAAGGTTGTTGTTGGAGCTGTGAACCACAATGTACACGAAGCAATAGAGAAGTGCCTGCCTGCCACACAAGTTTAGGGGAATTAGGACGGCCTAAGCATCTATTTGCACAGTCAACTAATGGGTCGATTCAGCAACCTCCTCTCATCCCTTTACCACTTGTCCTATGGAGCAAATCTCCCAGCCACAAGAGATTCTCCAACTGTCCACACGAAATGAGCAAAGGGGGGGGCCAATGCATGTGATTATAGTTCCTGTCATCTGTTCCAAGTGGTGCAGCAGTCTCCCATTCAAGATACGCCCCTATATATGTTATATATAATCCCCAAAGAGAATTCGACCAACAGGGATCTTCTCCCTGTCACTCTACGCAGCTACAAAAGAGGAGAGGCATGGCCAGCATCAGTAGAACACGTAGCCACAATAAAATTCGTCCACAGTGAGGGAGATCCACGCTCAGCCACAACCAACACTATTTGATGACGCAAACTCGTCCTCAAGAGACAATACGCTGCCCGGAGGAAGGAGGACGCGCCCAACTCAAAGAGGAATGCTCAATATTCCCACGTGCCAAAAGAAAATGCCCTTTTTCTTCTTAGATCTGCAAATGAAGGTCGTCGTTTATAAATCCCTTCGAAAACACAATGCTAATACCTGCAAATGAAAAGCCTGAATGACTTCTCCAATTTCCTGGCTAGGACAAATAGTTTCACTGCCGAATCCAAGTGTCGAAATGGGTTTCCAGCTGAAACCCTCGTTTGCTCACCGAGCTTCCTCCAAAATCCAATTTTTTTAATCAATATTCAATAATACCTCTTTCCCCTTCAATCGTCCTTTTTATTCATTCACTTGTCCTTTTCTCCATTAAGTATTCATTTAATTATTAATTGGAGAGAAATACTCTCAAAGAGGGGTTTATTAATAATAAACTTACTTTTCCTAAGTTTTCACTTTATAATTCGAAAGTGACTTTACCAATATCATTTCCCTAACTCGTCCATCTAATGGTTTACGGGAAACTGTATAAACCATCACGGTATCCCGACTGCCTAGGGAAAACGAGACATTACAGAGATGGTAACGCATCTATTGAGAACTAAAGATGAAGAGAGATGTGTAGCAATCATTGTTGAAACAGCGTAAATATTTAGGTAATATCAAATCTCTTCCTTTGTCTTCAAATATAATGTTAAGAAACTCAATAACTAATCAAAATAGCTAGAGATCTATTTCAATCTATTGACATGGGAAAATTTTCATTGTCAACTTCAACTTTACCCAATGAAAATGACCAAGTAGACCTTCCTCCATTGAAATGGAAAACCCTTAAGTTATGGCCCAATTGTCATAACGTGGTGTATGAAAAATGAAATACAACTACGAGACAATGCAAAGGGTAGTATGAAATGCATCTAACTAATCTTGGCCAAGGCCAGTTACCACATTTGTAATACAATAGCAATGGAAAAAGACCACCACTACCATTAGAAATGAATGTATATCAAACCTTATCATCTTCCTCATGAAGTCAAATATTATCTTGAATGTTGATAGAACCTTTTTTTATCAAAGAACCAAAATCATGAAATGAAACAATTTAATCACATGGAATAGCTAAAAATAATCTACTATTAAATGCAATTGAAATGAAACAATTTAGTCACATGGGATAGCCAAGAATAATCTACTATCGTTTGCAATTAAAAAACCTTAAACACCTAAAAATAGTTTGCAAACTACTAAAAGACTTATTGTTTCAACTTAATTGTTAACAAACTTAAGTTAAGTAAAAAATAAACATGTCAACTAGAAAATAGTCTAAATTATACAATGTTCAAACCCACAAACAATAATCCACAGCCAAATCCAAATCTACAAAAATCTTCCTCATGAAGTCAAATATTATCTTGAATGTTGATAGAACCTTTTTATCAAAGAACCAAAATCCTGAAATGAAACAATTTAATCACATGGAATAGCTAAAAATAGTCTACTATTAAATGCAATTGAAATGAAACAATTTAGTCACATGGGATAGCCAAGAATAATCTACTATGGATTGCAATTAAAAAACCTTAAACACCTAAAAATAGTTTGCAAAATACTAAAAGACTTATTGTTTCAACTTAATTGTTAACAAACTTAAGTTAAGTAAAAAATAAACATGTCAACTAGAAAATAGTCTAAATTATACAATGTTCAAACCCACAAACAATAATCCACAGCCAAATCCAAATCTACAAAATAAAGCACAAATAACTAACATAACCCTTTATCATGACATACAAAAATAACTAGTATAACTTTACTACATACAAAAAATAACTAACATAACCTCTTATCATGACATACAAAAGTAGCTTACAACACAAAGAGAAAAAAAGTCTTTTCTCTAAATACAATACCTCTATTTATAAAAAGTGTGCATGGCCTTTAACCTTCCAATTTTCAAACATTTGAATATCTTATCTTAAATTCTTGAACCACTCCCCAATATTTATCATTTTCCTTATAAAATTAATATTCAATTTAATATTACATAACCTTTCTACTTATCAAGAAATTTTCTTTCCACGATGCCTTTTTCCTCTCACAACAATTCAACAAAACTTTAAAGTAATGTTTCATAATTAGAATTTGCTTACTCTTAAATGAAAATTATAATAAAAATAATTGATTCTGCTTGAATAGAAATATCTCAGACTTAAAATAATATTCTCATAATTAGAATTTGTTTACTCTAAATGAAATTTATATATATATATATATATATATATATATATATATATTCTCTCTGAAATTTCAGACTTGCTGGGTTTCTACATTTTATTCATAAGTTATTATAGCCAAAAATAATCATAAGTTATGCTGGAATCCACAAGTGCTCCGTGCCTTTGCTCTAGTTATACAACCAAGAACCAAAGACCTAATTTGAGAAACCACAATTTGAACCGGTAAAATGCTCTAGTTAAACAGACATGAGAAACCACACTTTGAAGCATTGAAATGTCTGGATGATATTAAAAAACTTCATAGACGTTGTTAGCCTGTGATCGTCATCTGATTATTCATAGACCAAAGGCGTCCTTCATTAGGCCAAAATATACGTTAACATCTGTGAGGCCTGCATTTTTTTAGACCTTCATGGCAGAGTGTTCTAATCGTGGGATCCGGGGAGTCTACAAGATCACAAAGTCGCTGTATGCAACCTTCACCGACAAGGTATCTGTAAAAGATAAAAGATCATGTTATTGACCTCGAATCATCGAAAAAATGGATGCAGAAAATTACACATGCAAAGAAAGAAAAGCTTCATACTTTATCTGCTCGTCACTTCCACTAGTAGTTGCATTTGAAACCGCCCACGCTGCCAGTTTCCTTATATCTAATTTAGCATGTGATAGAAGTACAAAAGTGTGGGAAATATTTTTGCATTGATCACAGCCTGCATTGAAACGGAGCATTAAAAAAGGTTCACCATATTTCACACGCAAAATGTGACACCAGTTCTAATTAAAAAAAAAATGCACGAAGTAACTGTATAATTCGAAAACCAGTTCTACCTGAACGTGCTCTGTGTTCCCAGCAGCAATATTGGAGATTGTCCAACATGCTGATGTTATTATGAATTCCATTGTCTGTTCGTCTGTGAGGAAACGCAAGAGGCGAGGAAGAACCTGATTTTCAATAACAACCTTCAATGTGACAAAATAATAAAGAAGAAAAAAAAAAGTAAATTCAAATATGGTTTGAACTCAAACTCTTTGAATGCATGTCTGAACCATTAAATCACAACCCAACATATGTCATGTATCAAATACATTTATTATTTAAAATATGTAGAAGAAGTATGAAAAATGTATAAAGTAAGACCTGAGTTTGCACATCATCGCCAGTTACAATGTTGCCCAATGCTACCAAGGCAGGAATAACAACGATTGATGAAGTATGCCTAAAATACAAACAATTTATTCCTATTAATACAATTTGAATCTTATATAAAATGTTATATCGATTGATGAAGTGTGCCTAAAATACAAACAATTTATTCCTATTAATACAATTAGAATCTTATATAAAATGTTATACATTATTTAATTAGCACAAACCATCATAGCACCAAATTTATAGATAAAAATAACTGAATGTAAAACCTACACCCGATCCATTAATATATATATATATATATAAGTTACTTAAACTTAAAACTCATTGCATGCTTATATGCTTACGATACTCACGACAAGAGTTCCACCAACTTTGGGCAAATGCCCGCGTCAATTACCGCCTGAATTTTCAAAGTGGAACCTTCAGACAATCTTGATAAAGCCCAGCATGCATCTGCCAACACCTCATCATCTTGCATATCGATAAGCCACCGCAGGGAAGGCAACGCATCTTTAACCTGAAAGCCATAACCAAAAGTCAATGAAGAGGAATTTGCAGTAAGAAACGTTTTCCCCATTTTAAGCTGTATAAGGCATGATTACAGAAGCAACGAACAAACACACATTTTCCCACAGCGAAACCCAATTGAAATTTAGCAATATGATTAAGCTGATTAAACTCTCAGACTTCATAGAATCAAGTACTCATATTCCTGGAATTACAAGCAATTTCTTTCTAAAACCCAAATTATTGAGCATTTTTTAAAGCCTGATAATAAATTCATTGTAATGACCAAACATCTAGATTGATCTAACGTCCAAATCTATCATTAAGCTGATTAAACAACCAGACTTCATAGACTTCATAGAATCAAGTACTCATATTCCTGGAATTACAAGCAATTTATTTCTGAAACCCAAATTATTGAGCATTTTCTAAAGCCTGATAATGAAGTCATTGAAATGACCAAACATCTAGATCCATATAACGTGCAAATCTACTATTAATGATTAAACTCCTAGACTTCATAGTCAAATACTCATATTCCTGGAATAAAAAGCAATTTCTTTCTGAAACCCAAATTATTGAGTATTTTTTAAATCCTGATAATGAAGTCATTGTAATGACCAAACATCTAGATCGATCTAAATTCAAGACTTCATACATTTAGCTGATTAAACTCTAGACTTCATATAGAATCACAAACATATTCTGAATTATAAAGCAATTTTCTGAAACCCAAATTATTACATTTTTAAAACCCTAATAAATGAATTCCATTGTAATGGACCTAAAACATCTGACCGATCTAACTAAATCTATTGTTGATTAAACTCCTGTGACTTCATACTACCAAGTACTCATATTCCTGAATTACACCAATTTCTTTATGAACTCAAATTATTGATATTTTTTAAATCTTGATAATGAAGTCATTGTAATGACCAAACATCTAGATCCATATAACGTGCAAATCTATCATTAAGCTGATTAAACAACCAGACTTCATAGAATCAAGTAATCATATTCCTGGAATTACAAGCAATTTCTTTCTGAAACCCAAATTATTGGGCATTTTCTAAAGCTTGATGATGAAGTCATTGTAATGACCAAACATCTAGATGGATGGATATAACGTCCAAATCTATCGTTAAGCTGATTAAACTCCCAGAATTCATCGAGTCAAGTAATCATATTCCTGGAATTACAAGCAATTTCTTTCTAAACCCAAATTATTGAGTATTTTTTAAAACCTGATAATGAAGTCATTGTAATGACCAAACATATAGATCGATCTAACTTTCAAATCTATCATTAAGCTGATTAAATTCCCAGTATTCATAGAATCAAGTACTCATATTCCTGGAAATACAAGCAATTTCTTTCTGAAACCCAAATTATTGAGAATTTTTTAAAGCCTGATAATGAAGTCATTGTAATGACCAAACATCTGGATGCATCTAACGTCCAAATCTATCATTAAGCTGATTAAACTCCCAGAATTCATGGAGTCAAGTAATTATATTCCTGGAATTACTCATATTCCTGGAATTACAAGCAATTTCTTTCTGAAACCCAAATTATTAAACATTTTTTAAAGCCTGATAATGAAATCATTGTAATGACCAAACATCTAGATCGATCTAACATCCAAATCTATCATTAAGCTGATTAAACTCCCAAACTTCATAGAATCAAATAATCATATTCCTGGAATTACAATCAATTTCTTTCTGAAACCCAAATTATTGAGCATTTTTTAAAGCCTAATAATGAAGTCATTGTAATGACCAAACATCTAGATGCATCTAACGTCCAAGTCTATCAGGCACAAAGAGCTATAAAAAAAATACCCAGTATATGCAAACTAGGAGGAAGAGAGAGACGATGGATTCTGCTTACCTGATCAAATTGAGGTTGGGGTTGACCACCGCAAAAAGTTGAGAGAATCCGTGCAGCAATTCTTATCATTGAAATTCTGGCAGTCTCATTAAACTGGGAAATAACGTGCCTCAATGCTCCATGACTGAGTGCGAGATCCCTATATGCTGGACAGTCTCCAGCAATATTTCCCAAAACACAAAGAGCCTTATACGAACACCAGTTGAAATCAATATCAAGGAATAGTGTGATTATTAAAATTCAAATGTACAGAAGATATAAAGATAGTTGAGAAAAAATAAGATTATCATTGTAAAAACTCAGCGGGATGCAGATTATTAGGTAATTACTGTACCTGTTCTCGAACGTCAACATTCACAGAGGTAAGAAGCTCCACAAGTATAGGCAGTGTTCCGTGGTCGATCACAACCTTTGTATGCTCAGAGGTACCGCGACTATATTTGTCAAAGCCCAAGCTGCTTCTAACTGTATTATAATGTACGATAACAAGCTATCAATCTTCACAACTAAATAGCAGCACTCACTGAGAGGAGAGGAGTTTTAAAATATTATAAACTGTTTCAAGATTTCATACAATGTATAGTTGTTTGTTGATTACCCGAAATAATAACTGTCCATTATTTGCAAACACATCCAAATAATATATTCCTCATAATATATTATATCCTATAACTAGTTAACCAATAAGATGAATACTATCTCTGTAAATACCTAATAGGAATACTATCTCTTTAAACACCTCATTAATATAAGAGTCCGGGTATATGAAGACTTATAAGCTGTGTAAAGTCAACCTACTTTTATATATTCCAAAAAAATAAATGATAGATTGGACTTCTAGATAGTGTCCAGACCAGACTTGACAAGTGTATTATTTATCTTATCATTTAAAAAATAATTATAAACTAATTATAGCTTCATTTGAAAACTTCATTTTATAAAATAGTATATAAGACTTATAAGCTGTGGAAGCCAACCTATTTTTTATATATTTCATTTATATTAAAAACATGACAGATTGACTTAAGATAGTGTCTCAAACCAATATAATTAATAAATTAATTATAGTTTTATATTAAAATTTCATTTTATAAAATAGTATATAAAAATGTAAGCAGGTTATGATTTTAGAAGTTTTTCAGTATATTGAATTTATTGATATATTTATACATTTAAAATATAATTCTAAATTACAATTTCAATTCTAAGTATGTAATTGAATTATAATGAAAAATGTCAATACTTAAAACACACATTATGTAAGAAAATTAAATTGAAATTTGCTTTTCAAGTGGAAATGGATGTATTATCAGTCAATGTAGTTGCATCTTACCTGAAGCTGAGGCATATCGCCCATCCTGAGAATATCGACAAGCAGGGGAACTGCACCGGACCGGATGACTGCATCGATTGGAGGATCACTTTCTGCACACACAAGGCATTAATAAGAGCTGGGAAGATTTCTAGATTGCAATAAAATTATGATTCTGCTTGTGGTTTTCTGATCAGACATGGTACGTTCTTATGGGTTACATAAAAAGAATCTGACCTATACATAACATGTTTCTTAGATGAATAGCAGCATCCTCCTTTGCTTGAATATCATCAGAAGCAAGTGCAGAAACAGTCGCCGGCAATGTCTGCAACAACAACAAACATTAGGTGATAATTGCAGAGAGGTTGCACTCTAAAGCTTTCAGCAACTTTAAGAGTAGCTGACTGTTGTTTCACACACCATATAAAAACCTTTAAATTTATCATTATTACAACGCTAAATGTCAAATCAAATACTAGGCCATGAAATACAACACACAACAGATCGTTCTATACCAAGTTTCTGTACGAGAATTTACCAATTCGTCCAGGGAAATCATTTGATAACAGCCACTGGACGGCTGAGAATTGGGGGCAGACGCAGCACCTTCGAGAGACATTTTTAGTTAAGGGGTTCGAGTCAAGCAACCCCACAAGCTCAGTCCCTTCAAAACACTCCAACTCTTTTTGCTCTCAGCGAATCTGACGAGCCCAAGCCCACAACCTTGCTCTATCTGCCCTACCGAGATGTGTCTTCCGCAAATAGACACCAATACAAAGAGTGAAGAGCGAGAATGCTTGTTGGTTGATAGTTATTTCTGGTAATGAAACCAATCTGCCCTGCTCATTCACTTTCCTCCCTGATCTCTTGATTTATATAGTTTAGGCACATCCCTTCAAGGTATCAAACCCATTAAATTAAATTTGAGTTCCAAATTTTAGGGTTTTACAATTATTTTGAAAATGGTGTTCCACTTTGCAAAGGGAATTAATGGGCTTTTACAGTTTACTCACTTATCTTGGGAGAATCACCTTATAATCACTCACTTATCTTGGGAGAATCACCTTATAATAGGGAAATTAACGGGCTTCCATAACTTGAAGTAGGGAAATTAATTTCACTCACTTATCTTGGGAGAATCACCTTATAATCAATTATTTTGAAAATGGTGTTCCACTTTGCAAAGGGAATTAATGGGTTTTTACAGTTCACTCACTTATCTTGGGAGAATCACCTTATAATAGGGAAATTAACGGGCTTCGATAACCTGAAGTAGGGAAATTAATTTCACTCACTTATCTTGGGAGAATCACCTTATAATAGGGAAATTAGTGAGCTTCCATAACCTGAAGTAGGGAAATTAATGAAATTAATAGGCTTTTAAACAACTTGAAGCATTTATAATAAAAAATTAATGAGCTTCCCTTTTAATTAGGAAATTAATGGGCTTTCAAGAACCTTGAAGTAGGAACTTAATGAAAAAGGAAATTAATGGGCTTTCAAGAACCTTGAAGTAGGGAACTTAATGAAAAAGGAAATTAATGGGCTTTCAAGAACCTTGAAGTAGGGAACTTAATGAAATTAATAGGTTTTTAAATAACTTGAAGCATTTTATAATAGAGAAATTAATTAATTTTTAAGTAATGTGTGCACTCTCCCATATATGAGTTACAAATTGGACCTTTAAAACCATAGAATTTTCAATTCAATCAAATTAAATTAATACAAGTCAGTTATGTTGGATGGAGACAATATATAAGGAAATTAATGGGCTTCCACATACCTTGAAGTAAGGAACTTCATGAAACTAATAGGTTTTTAAATAACTTGAAGCATTTTATAATAGAGAAATTAATTAGTTTTTAAGTAATGTGTGCACTCTTCCCAATATAAGTTACAAATTGGATCTTTAAAACCATGGAATTTTCAATTCAATCAAATTAAATTAATACAGGTTAGTTATGATGGATGGAAACAAGTTGACGTCACCTAAAAGATTTTTTTTACTTTAGTATAAAGGACCTATTTTTTGAATAATTTTTTTATACATAATGAATGGTGTTTGAAAATGCTTTTATAATTATAATTTTTACTTCCACTAAAACCAAATTGGTTTATCGGATCTTAAGACGGTAAGTGATTACTTGTGATTCCTTAGAATTTTGTTTCTGTGCTCGAAAAGAATTAAGAAAAGATTTCCAAGATCACCATACTTTTGTTGAGTTAAGAGGTTAGGAAGGTTGGTAGTGTGATAAATATTTTGAAAATGAGATCTAATATGGGTATATGCTGGACAATCTAAGAGAAAGTTCTTTTCATCTTCAACATTCTTAGTGTCACAAAGGTGACACACTCTTTCATCCCATGGCGTTTTAGGAATTGACCATTGTCAAGTTTCACTATGGAGTTTTGTGAGAATTTGTTCTTATCTTAGCAATGCGTATTTTTTTTCCTTACACTTGGCAAAACATATAGATAATTTTGATCTGGTTTTGTCCATGATTCCCCAATAGTTTAGCCAAGACCAAAGGTCTACTACCCTCTGGACTTGAACTTGTGACCTCTTAGGAGGAAGAACATGTTGTTAATCGTTAGGCCCCTCTGGACTTGAACTTATGACCTCTTAGGAGGAAGCACATGTTCTTAACCGTTAGGCACACTCAGGTTGTATTGTGTCATTGAAGATGTGACTAATTATTTTACCTAGATGTGACATTCTTAAAATAATAATAATAATAATAATAAAATACCAAGTGTATACCAAGTATATATTGATATAATGTTTATTATGTATATATTGATTTTTTTATTTATACATTATGTGTAAATGTTTTGGGGTTGCCACTTATAGCCCGATGGGAAATTAATAGTCATTATAGTCATTGTGGTTGTATAGTCCGGATGAGAATTAATGTTTGGTGTATAAGCCCGATGGAAATTAATGTTTGGTGTATAAGTCTGACATTAAGTTGAGGTTGTTCCAGTGTATAGGTAGATAGGGTGAATTAAGGCCACCATAAATAATAGGATGCGACATATTACTCTACCCAATATGGCATATTGATCACGAGGACCACCAATCCCAATAAGCCTAATAAGCCCTATGGTAAATAAACCTCATTTCGTTCAGTGTGCAGGCAGAACACTCGGCCATAATCTAGCAGAGCACTCGGTGGGATGGAAGCGGTGCTAAGAATATGGTTTTGCACCAGGGTTTTACATTTGCATTTATGTTTCTGTATCGAAATTGGTTATGTTACTCTCTGGTCACATTTTTTATTCTCTTATAGTTGTGGTTTGTTGTATAATTTGTGTAACTAGTTATGTTATTCTCTAGTTGGATTCATGGGCTGAGTCGGTTTAGTGTCCTAGGTATAGTTACAACTTTCATTGTTGCAGGTATGGTTATGGATTATTGGAATTTATGTCAAGAATTTAAGCACAACACTTCATTTTCGATTCTACGATGGGAAACTAATGTTTGTTGTTGGAATTTATGTGCACTATGCAAGTAGAGAACTGCATTGTATAAGCACATTGGTAAATTAAAATCCATTATGGTCACATTTTTTATTATCCTGGAGTTATTGTTTGGTGTTAAAATGTTGTGGGTTACGCTCCAATGTACATTGGTAAGTCATTTTGTTACTGTTTGGTCACATTTTCGATTCTCGTAGAGTTATCACTTAGTGTTAAGATGATGTGGGTTGCGCTCCAATCTACTTTATATATTCTTGATTGTATAGTCTGTATAAGTGGTTCTCTTATTTTCTGTTCAGATTCATGACCTGGCTATGTTTACGGATTGTTGGAATTTATATCAAGTGTGCAAGAAAAGAATTAGATTTTTTATTCTCCTAGAGTTATGGTTTAGTGTTAAAATGTGGTGGGTTACGCTCCAATGTACATTGGTAAGTGTTTTTGTTAGTCTCTAGTCACATTTTCGATTATTTTGGCGTTATGATTTTGTGTTAAAATGGCATGGGTTGTGATTCAGTGTACATTGTTATGCATGAGACAATGGAGTTTGATTTTATATTTATGATTTTTTTTTTGGTTTCATGGGCTAATTATTGCTAGGTTTAGCATTGCAGGTGTGGTTATTCCTTTCAATGTTCTAGGTATGGTTACAACATGTTGGAATTTATGTGAAGCATGCAAATAGAGCACTAGATTTCTAGGTCAGCCACTATTAGTGTGGTTGTATAACCTCATTTGTAAGTTAAAAAATATGCCATAAATAATAAAATTGGGGGTGTCGTTGGCTTGCAAAGCAAAAAAAGAAAGGAAAACACTATGGGATAGTGTTATACATTTGGATTTGTGTCTCTTTGTCTAAGATCAACATTCTCAGTTGCGGCTTTGTTTAAAGGTATCAATTTTAAGTGTTTAAGCATGGAGAATCATCTCACAATATACTTTTTCGTATATTATTAGTTGTGTAGTCCGTGTAATTGGTTATGTTACTTTGTGGTCACATTTTTTATTCTCCTAGAGTTATCATTTAGTGTTAAAATGTGTGGGTTGGGATTGATCCAGGTGGATATTGGTGGCCACCCACCTATTCCAACTGGATCTTATTAACAGTTTTTAGTTCAACACGTTCTTTTGTAATTCTTTATAATTGTGGGTTCTACACTTCTGGAGTTGTCTGAAGCCGTACAAAGTTTCTAGGTAAATATTGGTGGCTTCCCGCCTAATCCAATTGGCTTATTTTGGATGTTTTCATGTCACAACATCTTTATGTACTTCTAGGGAAGTTTTGGGGCCCTAAACCGTGTTTTTTTGGATTTCCACAATCATACTATAGACAAAGTTAGATTTTGACGACATAATGTATATTTCTCAAAAAGACATTTCCAACAGGCTATCGCACACCTAAAAAAGAGGTCGTATGCAAAATTTACGACCCCGTGAATTTGAGGTACCAACTTACCCATCAGGACCCACATAACTTTTGGTGTTTCATATCCTAGGGTTAGGTTTTTAGATGTATAGGTTTTTGGAATTCATGAGTAATGTTAAAAATTCCTTTGGATCCTCATTGTAATGATTCCTCTCAGGAAGATGCATGTAGCAGCCACATATCTTCTCAAAGATAACTAACATCATTCGAGCAAGTTGTTTCAGTTCTACAGTTTTACAGTTTCATCCTATTTCATTTATTCAATAGAAGTTATTGTTCACTAGATATCTATTGTTGTTCTTTGTATCTCTGTGTTAATGTAATCATTATGTTATTCATTTTGTTCAGCCCATAAATCCAGATTAGTGGTATCAGAGAAATCTTCTCTTCATTTATTTTTCTTTGTGCATGTCCCTGACAAGATCTAGGTACAAGTTGGGACTCGAACCAGTCGAGCCTTTGCAAGATCGGTCGCGTCGAGCCCGAAAAAAACCCATGGGGGAAAAAGAAAGATGTCGGAGCAGGATATCCTTTTAAATTGTTGCTCGAGGAATCCCTTGCATGAAAAAGGAATGAAATGATGGACAACTTTGCATAGATCCTTCAGAGGTTGCCCACAAGAGACACATCTTCATAAAGCAGCCATGCAACCCCCTTCAAGGTACATATAAATTTTGATATTCCATTATTTGAAGGACTGATAGATATGGATGATGTAGATAAATGGTTGAATCTTCCCGAAGGGTAATTTTCAGTCCACAATTTTTCTGATAGGRAAAATATTAATTTTGCACTCCTGAAGGTCATCCCCCATGTTAAGGACTGGTGGGATACTTACTCTRAGAAAAGGTCCATAGAGGAATCTAAAATATTTACGGTCACCCCCACATGGGATTCCTTCAGGGATGCCATTAAAGAACTATACTACCTTGTTGGAAGCTACGAGGACTAGTACACAAGATGGACCACCCTACGTCAGGAAAGGGACTAGACAATACCATATTTCACCAATATTTTCCATACCCTGTGCACCAAATTGGGTATCAAAGACTCTGAGCGACATATATAACTAAAATACCATGATTTTTTACATAGATAAATTCAAACATAAATGGATTTTTTGGACATCACATCATTGGGTATGACTTATACATATGTTGTCAAGATCGAGAATAAATTTAAGCAGAAGAGGTGAGAGTTTGGATCTACAATCTCCTCACAGTCGAAGCAGGGAAAAGGCAACCCCAACCCACAAAAAAAGGAACAAAGAAAAGATGTCCACTCTCAGGATAACCAGTCCAAGCCCCAATACAAGAAGGGTAATGAGATGTCAAAGAAGGACACAGGAAAATGGTGTGAATACTATAAAATCCCTTGGCACAAAACCAAAGAATGTCGCTCCAAGCAGTCACTAGTGACCAAGCTAAAAGCTTCTAAGTCAGAGGAATATTATGACTCCGAATCAAATTGAGAAGGAGGGAATCAAATTATCGATGTTGAACCCAATGCACTATCTCTACCACCAAAGTCCATCCAAGCGAACCAAAAGAACTTGAGGAATGGGAATGCCTCTTTCACTCATAGATGTGGGTAAAGGGGGCTCCGCTTCATTTCATTGTCAATATCGACAGTCAGAAGAACTTGATCTTAGAAGAGGTCATCAAGCAGTTTGACCTTCTAAAAACACTACACCCGTAGCCCTACACCATCAGTTGGCTTCGCCAAGGAAGAGATCTATGTGTCAGCCAATAGTTTGGTCTACCCTACGGCATCAAGCCTTTAAAAGACGAGGTATTTTTTGATATGTATCCCCTTGAAGTTTGTGATTTTATTTTAGGAAAAACATATTTTTGGAATCGAGATGATGTGTATGATTCTAGACCCTTCAATGTTACTATTACTTTGGGTAGACAATTGTACAGGATACCAGAGGTAGCGTCGCCTATCTTTATTTCTTTAATATATGTTAAGCAATGTAGGAAGGTCATTTGATGAGCTTGGGATACATTATTGATGATCATGGAGTATATGTTGATCCAACTAAGATCCAAGTTATTTATGATTGGCCAACCCTGACCACACTAACCAAGCTTCGGAGCTTCTTCGGACTTGCCAAATTCTGCCAATGGTTCATGTTTGGATTCTCCCATATTGCATGGGCACTCAACCAAGTTCCCAAGGGTGGTGTGAGGTAAAAGTTTGCATGGAGGAAGGAACAAAAAAGAGCATTTGGTGATTTGAAGCATCGATTTTGCTCAACTCTAGTGCTCTCCTTACCTGATCTACAACAACCGTTTGAGATTGAGACTGATGCATCTGAATATGTTGTAGGCACAATTCTCACTAAGCACTGTCATTTGGTAGCATACCATAGTGAGACACTCTTAAATATTGTCTGAAAATACCCCACCTATGACAAGGAAATGTATTCCATTGTACAATCTTGTCATTAATGGAAACATCACATTATGGGAAAAGAGACAATCATACACACTAATCACAAGCCTCTACAATTCATACATACACATGGGAAGTTGTAGAACGAAAACCATCAAAAGTGGTCCACCTACCTGTATCAGTTCCATATCAACATCAAGTATAAGACATAGAGCACAAATCATGTAGTTGAATGCCTCAGTCAACCTCACGTGGATGCCCTCACCATCATGCTCTATTCCTATGGGCATGAGGCATCTGAGTGGCCCCAACTTTATCAACAAGATCTGGAATTTCTCCCCCACCTATCAACTCTTGGTTACACACATGAACGTCACTAATTTTCACATTCAGGAGGGATTGTTATTCCATTTGTGCCATCTCTTTGTTCCTGCAAGTGAGCATGCAAAGTTGATTTGGGAGGCTCACTATAGTTGAATGGTAGGACATTTGGGCATGGAGAAAACTTTGGTCATTCTACAAAAACATTTGTATTCGACAAAACTTCGATAGGACATCTGCAAGTATATCATATCTTGGATTTCCTGTGCCATTTAAAAGCTATCCATCAAGAAGAAAGGCTTATAAACCCCTCTCCCTACTCCCAAGAGGCCTTGGGAATCCATATCGATGGATTACATGTCTGGCCTTTCATCCACCAAGAAAGGAAATGATTGTTTATTTGCGGTAGTTGATCGGTTTTTGAATATGGTCACTCTCACAACTTGCAATAAGAGCATCATAATGGAAGATACTACCAAGCTCTTATTCGAATGTGTGTGGGTCAATTTTGGGATACCGCAAACCATCATCTTTAATCGGGAAAACAGGTTCCTCAACACATTTTGGTCGAGTCTCTGGTCACT
This sequence comes from Picea sitchensis, assembly GCA_010110895.2. Lineage (NCBI taxonomy): Eukaryota > Viridiplantae > Streptophyta > Pinopsida > Pinales > Pinaceae > Picea > Picea sitchensis. Next base: position 17,558 of record SNQJ01S0189235.1, on the reverse strand, counting down.
GTTGGACACCAAGCTCAATAAATCCACTGCCTTCCACCCTCAAACTGATGGCCAAACATAGGTCGTCAATCAAATGATTTTTCACATCTTGCACATCTATAAATCTAATCATTCACGTACATGGGATGAGAGTCTTTCCTATGTTCATCACAGCTACAACATGGCTCTCCATAGCTCCACCAGCCATAGCCCCTTTCAGGTGGGGTTGGGATTCCAACCCTTGGGTCCCATTGATGTTGCACTACCTCTTGCAATAACACAGACAAATTCTTCCCTTGTTTAGTTTAAGGCCAACAAATCCACCAGATTCATTGAGTGGATTCATCACATCTTCCAATAGGTCCATGAGATTTTTCATAAATCCAATGCTAAGTACAAGAAGTGCCATGATCAACATCGGATACTGCACCAGTTTTAGTTGGGAGATAATATCTAGTTACATTTGCAAAAATAGTGCCTTACATGGCCACATCAAAAGCTCTGACCACTTCACTGTGGACCTTACACTATCACCAAGGTTGTGGGTAGCAATTATTTTGAGCTCAACACTCCACCCTTCCTTGGCTTGCACCCAGTATTCAATGTGGACCTCCTTTGGCCATATTTTCCACCATTATTGGACACCTCATAGATCAAAGAACAATTGACACCAACAAAGATCAACCCTGACTGTATGGAACATGCATCCACTAATCAAATAGTTGACACATAGGTCAAGGGAACTCACCAGCAGAGAATCCATATTTATCAAGTTCTCAAGGGAGGGCATCTCCTCCACCAAAGCAAGTGGCTCACTCGGGGCCAAATTCAACAGAATTTTCCTCACCTAATGGGGGAACTCAATGACATGGAGACCATTACTTCCTAATGGGGGGACTGATCCAAGTGGATATTGCTAGCCACCCACCTATTCCAACTAGCTCTTATTGACAATTTTTTGTTCAACACGTTCTTTTGTAATTCTTTGTAATTGTGGGTTCTACACTTCTGGGGTTGTCTAAATCCCTACACATTTTCCATGTGGATATTGGTGGCCTCCCACCTAATCCAAATAGATTATTTTGGATGTTTTCATGTCATCACATCTTTCTGTACTTCCAGGGTCATTTTGGGGCCCTAAACAATGTTTTTTTTTTTTTTTTCTCCACAGTCAAACTGTAGATGGAGTTAGATTTTGATGGAATAATGTGTATTTCTCGAAAATACCTTTCCAATGGGCTATCACACGCCTAAAACAGAGTTCGTATGAAAAATTTACAACTCTGGGAAGTTGAGGTACCAACTTACCCATCGGGGCCCACATAAA
>SNQJ01S0189235.1:0-16242 GCA_010110895.2 Picea sitchensis | reverse complement strand
TCCGGATCTTCTGTGAGGTGTTCATAGGTCTCTAGACTACGATCACTCAATTGCTTGCATTCTGAGGTGAGTGCCCTGATCCTTCCAAATGTGCTCTTGGCGATTTATTCCCTCTAATCGCGCACTTCTTGCGGAGTGCTCAGCACTTCTTAGAGATCTAACTATGTTACTCTTGCTTGAATCTATTGAATGGCTTCAGCGAGATTCCCCACTTGAATATCAACTGACTCTTCTTCCTCCTATTCTAAGCCTAGCACAGAGCGAAGTGCTTTAATCATTACTTCCTTAACCACAGTCTTCTCTGCGAGCAGCTGGTATTTCTCTTTCTGCATCATTTCTTTTTCCTCCTCGAACATCACTCTAATTTCATCTTTCTCCTTCTGCGTAACTCGAAGTTGCTCTAAGACCTCCGCTTTTTCTTGCTTCAAGGATTTTGTAGCCTGCTCCTTTTCTTCTTGGACTCGCTGAAGTCGAGCCTCTGTTGCATTTGCTAATATTCATAATTGGGCGATCTCATCCCCCAATTATGCACTTTCTGATGAAGAAGGTGCAGTAGGTACTACGTGGCTCGAATGGATGGCTTGTTGTATGTCTTTGAGCTCTTTCTTGATTCGTTCATAGAAATTCTCCTGCTTTTCTCCATGTCTCTGCAAGATATCCTCTGAAGTGTCCTCCACAACTGCGATGATGAGATCGGCATCATCTACAATGAGCACATTCTTCGACTAAGGCTTATTGGCTGGGGTCTTCTTTCTTGTTGATTGTTTCTGTGGAGAAACCTTCCTTTTCTTTGATGTTTCGGCCTCAGTAGGGGGATATTGCGGTGGTGTACTTCGCCTTTGTATTGATTTTCTCCTTCTTCCCCTTCTTCTTCTAGATTCACTTCGTCTCCTCCTCCTCCTATGGGTGAGTCAGGCCTACTTTTCTCTGAGGCGTTGTCCTCCTCATCAGTTTCTATGTTCTGCACTTCCTCCTTTTTCTTCTTTTTGGGGAGGATTCAAGGAGTGAAAATTGGATGAGTTTCAGAGAATACATTGAGTAATATTATCTATAAGATCAGAGTATTCCAAGAATTGAAGAATTGCAGAAGTTGAAGAAGTCCCAGGAAGCATTATCAGGTTATATGTGATGGTTGGTTGATGGTGATGATTTAATGTAAAGTTTTATTATCTCTCATATATTCTTGGGTGGAAGGAAGGGGCAAGGATGGAGAGGTCAACCCTCTCTTGATATTGGAGGATTGTATCTTCCTCTTGGAGGTTTATTCCTCCCTTTATATTTGGAATTTGTACCTACCTTTGGAAGTCATTACTTCCCTTGAACAATAACTATTGATTATTTCTCATATATTGTGCATGGTGTATTGTGGTGTATTGGCGTAAATCTTATACTATTGTTCATTGCTCATTGGATATAATTGAATGGATTAAGTATAAGTTGAAAATATTTTTAAATTGTACTTGATACTGATTCACCCCCCTCTCAGTATCAACAATTGGAATCAGAGCGGGTTACCTTCAGTACAGTTTAACCACTGGAAGGAAGATTCTAAGCAGAAATGGAAGACAAAATTCCAAATGGGATTCCACCATTTGATGGAAGCAATTTTGAATACTGGAGTAATATAATGGAAACTTACTTGAAATCTCTTGGGGAAGATGTCTGGTTCTCAATTGCTTCAGGATACAATGCTTTGAAGAAACCAAAGATTGCAGCTCAGAAGGAAGCAAAAAGGAACAACAAATTGGAAATAGATACCATCCTGGATGGATTGACATATTCAGTGAAATCCAAGGTGGGATCATGTGCATCATAAAAATATATTTGGAACAAGCTACAAGACCTTTATGCAAGGGAAGAAGTAGAAGAAGAAGTTGAAGAAAATTACAACATCTCATATTTCAAAGAAACAAATAAAGGTCAGTTCTTTTGCTTTAATTGTGGAGTACGACATGTTGAATTTGAATATCCTCATCCAAGGATTGAAAGAGATGACACTGAAGAAGAAAATTCCAATGAAGAAGAAGAAAATCATGAAGAATAAGTTATTCAACAAGAAGATGAGAATCTTAAAAAATTGAAGCATGTTGAGATTGAAAATAGCAAGCTCAAAGACATGCATAGAAAACTAAGAAGTGAATTGGGTGGTTGTGAAAAGATAGTTGTAAGATTGAAGAAACAATTAGAATACTTTGAGAAACTAAGAGAAAAAACCATTTCCTTGAAAACTCTACTCAAAGAAGAAAGAAGAATAGGAAAAGTAAGAAATGTCCAAATGATGAAGAAAGAAGAAGATTGTGATAAACTTGAACAAGAAGTTGTCTCATTGAGGAAGAGTTTAAGAAACTCTCAAGTGCCAAAAGACTTAACACATCTTGGATGCATGGGTGAAACTTCATACAAAGAAGATGCAAATACCAACAAGAAAAAAATACAAGCCCAAAGACATGCTAGAAAACCAAGAAGTGAATTGTTGTGAAAAGATAGTTGTAAGATTGAAGAAACAATTAGAATACTTTTGAGAAACTAAGAGAAAAACCATTTCCTTTGAAAACTCTACCAAAGAAGAAAGAAGAATAGAAAGTAAGAAATGTCCAAATGATGAAGAAAGAAGAAGATTGTGATAAACTTGAACAAGAAGTTGTCTCATTGAGGAAGAGTTTAAGAAACTCTCAAGTGCCAAAAAGACTTAACACATCTTGATGCATGGGTGAAACTTCAAAAGAAGATGCAACACCAACAAGAAGGTTGAAGAAAGAGCTACATAGGACAAATTGATGAGAAGTGGGATTAGGATACCCGAAGAAGGAATGATTACAAAAGAGATGAATATCCAAGAAGACCCCGCTACCTTCAAGAATCAAAGAAGATTCAATCAAGATGAAGGAATCTATAGAAGAGTAGATCATGAGCCCATATGGACTACATCACAAAGAAGGTCACTTCACTCCAAGTTATCAAAATTTATTTCCTCGGGTCACTGTTACACTTGCAAAATTTTTGGACATTAGGCAATTAATTGCGTAATCAATGAAAGGAACAAATACGCAAGAAACATGAATGGTGTAAATAAAAGATATGGAAATAATCATGGATTTGTCAACAGAAGTTATAATTAATTTTCCCATTGATGGAAAAAATATTGTATGCTAAAAATGTAATTATCTTGGTCACAAAGAACAAGACGTGCATTACATGAATGAACATGTCCCCATGCCAACCATAGTATGGGAGAAGTAAAGAGATTCCAAACAATAAATATTGTTGAATAACATTGACCATTGAAGAATGAAGAAGATGAATGGTACATAGAAAGTGGATGTTCTTCACACATGACCGTGGATCAAGACAAATTCACGTACTTTCTTGAAGAGAAAGGGTGGCAATGTTGCATTTGAGATGACTCATCTACCAAAATACTTGTAGAAGGGGTAGTAGAGCTTGGAAGCAAAAATGTAAAAAGAAAAGAATGTCCTATTATTTAAGACCAGCTTACAATCTACTCAAGAAAGCATTAAAATGTGTGATCAAGGATACACTCTTATATTTGATTCCCTAAAATGTAAAAATCAAAGAAAATAACTCACTTAAGATTGGTTGCAACTACAACTAGAATACCAAACAACATATACATACTAAACATGAAGAAGATAGAGAATACATAAGCTACACAAAAGTATTCCAAGGAATAAAATGTCCCAAAAGACCAAAAAATAAGGATGAATTATTAATGAGTGCCACATGTTCAAGGGGAGCACTCCAAATAAGAGAGTTACCTTTCCATTAAACTCAGGGGGAAAAATCTCCACCCTGCCATTTATGTCAAAGTGGGAGATAAATTTGGATCATGATGATAGTAGCATGATCATTTCCATCAATGAAAAGGGGAGATTGTTGAAGATTGGTTGTTGTCATTGATGCCAACCCTAGTCATCGGTTTTGGACCCAAGAAGATTGATGAAGGTATTTGGACACGAAGGACAAGGCATTACGCGTAAAACAAAACCCATGATTTGGATACACACTCATGTTGTTTCTCGTGGTAGGCATTACCTGCATCTCACATTGAGGAGAAATGGATTTTGAAGATGACAAAGTGAATTGAAGAAGGAAGCTGGTCTCAAGATAATTAAAGAAAAGAATTACAAAATAAGAAAAGTGTCAAGTCGGCCCCTAATGTTGGTTGAAGTGACATAAATGGTATAATGTATATCATTATACATTCATTTTACACCCAAAAATTGAATTTCAAAGGAAATCTAAGGAAAAGAAGGGAGGATGAAGTCTTATGATGATGTGTCTTAGGTATGTTATTTACGTGTCATCTTACCATTTTCCCATAAATTCTTTTCTAGAACGATTCAGATGGTGAAATTGATATGGTATGGAGAAGACATATCTAGGTATCTATGGTAAAAAATTCAACTCTTTATTCACTATAATTTTGGATATACACTCGGTGGAAGATAGGGTTTTTACTAGTCCGAAGCTAGTCAATAAACAGGGTTCTCGGGTAAAATAGTCTTAACTTATTCATAGAGAATATAAATGAAGTGAGAACAATTTCATTGGAAAAAGTACAAACTTTATTTTCTTGTATAAGAGTTTCATAATCAGATGTTAAAAATTGAGCACGAGGCATTCTGCATAAGTTCGCCTCTCCCATGTCCAAAATTGAATAAGGTCTTATCATTCCCCATAACTTATTTCTTTGGGAGGATTCAAGGAGTGAACTTTGGAGAAGTTTTGAGAATACATTGAGTACACATTCTATAGGATCAGAGTATTCCAGAATTGAAGAATTGCGTAAGTTGAAGAAGTCTTAGGAAGCATTATCGTTATATGTGATGGTTGGTTGATGGTGATGATTTAATGTGTTGTATTATCTCTCATATATTCTTGGGTGGAAGGAAGGGGAAAGGGATGGAGAGTTCAAATATCTCTTGATATTGAGGATTGTATCTTCCTCTTGAGGTTTAGACCTCCCTTTATATTTGGAAGTTGTAGCTACCTTGGGAAGTCATTAATTCCCTTGAACAATAATCCATTACTATTTCTCATATATTGTGCATGGTGTATTGTGGTGTATTTGTGTAACTCTTATACCATTGTCCATTATTATCCAATGATAATTGAATGGTTTAAGCATAAGTTTAAAAGGTTTTAAATCACTTGATAATCGACTCACCTCCCTCTCAGTATCAACACAACCCTGACATTGGACCATTATGCCTTCCATTGTGTTAAAATTAAATGATTATAGATATATCACTAATAATTATTGAAAATTGTCTATGTGAAAATCATGGTTAGAGGACACACTGGCATGAGTAGGCCTTATTCAATTATATGGTTTATTCAAGAGAGAGAATTTGTACATGCCCTCGCACTTAATATTTAACATAAGATTCTAAAACTCGCAGACACACAAGAAAATAAAGACCATAATATTTCAATGAAATTATCTCACTTCATTTGTAATTTCTATGAATAATTTATGACTATTTTAACTAGAAGATTACGTTTATTGACTAGCTTCGTGACTAGTCAAAAATACCTATTCTCCACAGAGTGTATCTCCAAAAATTATAGCGAATAAAGAGTTGAATTATTTACCATAGGTAGATAGGATATTTCTTCTCCATACCATATCAATTTGACCATATGAATCATTCTAGAAACAAATTTATAGTGAAAATGGTAAGATGACATGTAAATAACATACCTTTTAGAACATTACGACCAAAAGACTTCATCCTCCTTCAACACCTTTTCTTCAAATTTCCTTTGAAATTCAACTTTGTGTGTAAAAATGAATGTATAATGATATGTATTTATACCCATTTATGTCACTTCCTTTAACATTAGGGTCCAACCCTGACACTTTTTATTTTGTAATTATTTTCACCATCTTCAAGGTCGACTTCCTCCTTCTTCAATCTACTTTGTCATATTCAAAAATTCATTTCTCCTCAACCATGAGGATCCACATGTTGTGCCATCTACCACTGAAAACAACATGATGTATACTATACATCCATGGGTGTTGTGTTTGCATGTGCATTTTCCTTCATGTCCAAATATCTTCATCAATAATAAGGGTCCAAACCAATGACTAGGGTTGACATCAATGACAAAAACCAATCTTCCAACAAGCTGAACCCTCATTTAATACCATTATATGTAAATCTAATTCATCCATGACAACATAAGTGATGTACAAAGAGGTAATATATATATATATATATATATATATATATATATATATATATATATATATATATATATATATATATATATATATATATATATAATTTTATTTTTGAAACAAACAAACGTTATGACAAGAGACAAGCATCACAACATAAATTAATAATCACAAATCAATCTCATCACAACTAACTGAAATAAATATCACTATTATTCATTCAAACATATATCAAGTGATAACATAAGGAAACTACACACCCAACCTACACTGCAATGATTAGGACTTCCAACACATAAGCAATGCTCAAGTAAAGGATTCATCCGATTGATTTTGACCACTTAAGGTCTCGATTGGATGTTATTCTCAGGAACAAGGAGGTATCTAAATCTCATTAATCCAATCATAAACCATAATCAATACTAGATTGATCAAACATATCAATCCTTCAATTCCTCACATACAATGGAATACCATGTTATACTTAATCAATCCTCTACACAAAATTAAATGCTATAAAGCAAGACGATACTACATAAATAAGGTATGAACCACAAGAGCATAAGTACAATATTAGGAGTGGATAGGGATATAATTCTAATCTTCATTAGTATCTTGTCAAGTCAAGCTCAATCAAGAATCAAAACATCTACAATAATTACAACCCATATGTAGCTCAACCATGTACCTTAGTAACATGATATAATTTAATTAAGAATACAAAGTAATTCAAATACTAGGTACATGTTCAATCATGAAATCCCATAAGAAAAATAAATGTCTTCCTTAAGCACAACATAAGGATACAATACCACTTTAAGTACCCTTTTAAACTATAAGAAATTAATGATAAATAGAAATAATAAGCATTCAAACTGCATGCATACCATTTAAAAGAACCATGAGAAGACTCAACCATTATTAAGCAATAAGAATACTAAAATGCTACTTTACCTATTTATTACAAACTATAAGAAAATTATAAGGAGATCAATCTTATTAAACCATACACACCAAATCAATGCTTCCTTATATTAGATAAACATTATAAAACTATTAAATAAGGTCAATGTCATATTAAACAATATATAAGGATTTATATAACCTTCATATCCAAGTATAAAGCTATAAGTTGATCTCATCATAGCAAGTAATATATCAAGAATTTAACTAATTACATATCCATTTTAAGAAATTAAGAAGATAAATTCATATTTAAGAATAAATAAACTCACATGCTAGCTTACAAAGATTTATATAAGATGATTAAAAGAAGAATCAATCACTTCACATCTCTATTTAAGAGTAAACAACAGATCCACTAAAGGAACCAAACCTAAGTGAGAAGGCTAACATGCAAATCTCTCAGCCAATGGAGTTCTAGAATCTAATCCGGCCCTTGATCTGGCGCATGTTCCAGCACCTGATATGACACTTGTTCTGGACCTTGAAATAGAACTAAACTTCTAATAAATTCGAATTAAAATCAATAGGAAAATAAAGGTTTCGAAAATGGTAGGAGTTTCAATCTGATAATGGAAGAGGTTCAAAAGCACAAGAGGAAAACCGTTCAAGGTGATCAAAGACTAAAAAAGAGACCCAAGAATTAGAAAATTGGATTGAATCAAAAGAAACAAACCATGAAATTATTGTATCAAAAATGATTTAAAATATTATATCAAGTTGTGAATTCAAATCTTGCACTACGAACTTATTCCAATTAATAAAAATCAACACAAAATTTTCCCCAATTTAAGAACAATTCTAAAATAAAGTTCAACGCCTTCAAACTATAATGAGCAACGAATCTAGTTTTCTTTTGAATCAGAAATTATATTTAGAACTATACAAAACATTGTAAACAGAATTTTATTTTTAGAATTTAGAATTTGAATAAGGGTTTGCAAGTGTCAATCAATTCATCAGTCAACACCCAACTCAAACACAAGGTGTTAAGGAATAGAGCAACGAATCAAGAGTTGTACACACTCAATCCAGTCCTTGAAATGTTGCACATCTTGTTCTAACACATGTTCCGACACCTTATCTGGCACCTAATCTGGTCCTAGATCCGACACTAATTTCTGATAAAATTTGAAATTAACTCAACGGGCAATGAAAAGACTCCTTGATTGAAAATCTTAATGGATGGACAATAAATTAATACTGAGCTTCTCATTTGATATGGCAACATACATGTAATTATCATTTATTAATTTTAAAAGGAGTAATCAAATTTTTATGTATGGAAAATAAAGAAGAAACAACATAACTAAATTCAGGGCTTTTCATTTGTTGGGCAGTAGTCTCATGAAAATAAATTATGAATCAGTAATAAAATTTGATAGTAACCATATAGAATCACATCAGGTTTCTAGTCTAGATTTAGAGTCACCACGAGATTTATTTTTCCAGTTTCAACCATTTACCAAGAAATAATAGAAACCAATTCTTGGTAAATGGTTGACTGAAAAATAGCTTTGAAGGAAAATCAATAACAAGTTAAAACAAAAAAGAAAGTGATAACCTTGAGAGTCACCATGAATTCCATTCAAAAAAATTGATTATTTAAGCCATAAGAAAACGAAAAACTACAATTTCATTTGGGGTATGGTTCGACAATACAATGAAATTTTTTTTAAATTTCTAGCAAGCAAAACAATGGCAGCGACTAACAATATGGATTTAGAATTTATGAACAAAGAATAGCTTGATGGAAATCACATAGAGTCACTTTGGATTTCAATCTAAAATAAATTTAAGAACAGAAAAAGTTTCTAAGGAATGTTAGATCCACGATTTGAATTCATTATCGTCTTTGTGACAACAAGATAATTCTATCTATAATATGTCGATTATAATGGTGCATACAAATGGAACAACGTATCAATATTACAGTTATGCATAATCAATCATCCAACCATAATTTCTCTAACAATGATTGTAAAAATACAAAAAAAATTACAAATCTTAGATAAAAATACCGTAACCGACAACGAAGAAATATGTAGATGTTCTTAGCAATTGTGTTCTTCCTTCTCCCTCTTGCTAGTCACTGAGACTTCATCGGATACTCTCATCCAACGTTAGGTACTTTTCTTTCCCCCTCTTATCCCCCGAGCCACAAAGGGGCCATGCAAAAAACAAACCAAAAAATACCTAGCACCAAGCTTGCCTCATAAGGTCCACCACTCTTTCTTAAATCTTGGTATCCCAACTCTCAAATTAAAACTCAAATAAAAATATTTCATGATAACTTTCCAATCACAAGTGTCAACTACTTCCCATCTAAACCATTTGTTTTATATAAATTTCCTCATTGACATATGTCCACATGCATCAATTAATTAACCTTTAATTAAACAAATTATGATTATTCAAATTCCACACTTGTCATCCTCTCTCCCAAGTTGCACAAGTAATTACATAATTAAAAATCCAATTTCCCTCACATTCCCCAATGTATTCATATTTTCGCTCTTAGCTGTCACTTTATTCCATGTTCTCATTTAATGAGTGTCTCCCAACTAAAACTTAGTTAGAGTTTAATTAGAGTCTCCTCTGCCAGGGACTAGTGGTAGCTAGGACTCCAGGATACCATCCCAAGCGTACACTTCTTATTCTCTCATACTTCTATTTTCCTTATTTTGTTCTATTTTAATATTTTCTTGCACACATGTGCATTATATCAAATCTTTATATTTATCTCACTTTTTCTTTAGATTAATTTATCTCTAATCTTTTCATTTATTAACATTTTATTTTTAGTCCCTAACCAACATAGACTTATGCTTAGTCTAAGAAATAGGATTAGACTTCATTGGGATTTGTAATTAATAAATTCAATTATTTAATTAATTATTTTGAACTCACAAATGTCTAATCAATCCAACAATGTTTTCTAGGCCACCTAGATTTATTGACTCGTTTTAATTACATGGTGTGCCCTTCAATACACACCTCCGTGATCCAAGGGTATCACTTGCCTCTAATTGCCTTGGCAGCTTTTCCAACCTCCCCGGATTACCCACTTAGTCAATTCTGTGAGAGACTATGCTTCTAAGGAATGGCGGACCTTCTTCCCTATTGTGCACCCCCTTTAGGAATATTCATTATGTTGCATTGTCTCAGTCCATTCTCACGACATCGTTGACCTATCAAACTAGGTAATCGCTAACCTACAATTCAAGCCACAAAAGGAGTGCTAGTAACCTGTGACAGGGACACTTTCACACCTCTCCCTCAAATGTTTGGTTTCGGTGCATGGCCCCTTTACTCCTTATGTGAGCCCGATTAGCGCATCTTCATCCGCGATCCACGGGATGCTTAATCGCTAATCAATCATCCATATACATAATCATACTATAATAAATCATAAGTCGATATGCTTAAAATGAAATACTCAAACAACCTCCCTCACTCAATCTAGAGTCCAAGATGTTCCATTGATGCCAAGTGATGATGTTGAGATAACCTAACCCCGGTGGGTCAGTCGTAGTAGTGTGGCAGCCAATGGAACCTGGTTTGGCTTGTAGGCTAGCTAGGATCGTATGCACTCCGACGCTTCTATACTCAGATGTTTATTGGACAAGGCTCTGGTGATTTATCGCCAACTCTCACGTACAAACCGCAGCCATAGGATCTCACACCACCATAGCTAGGGCCATGCTTCGTTAATCACCCCAAATATAGTTATATATATATATAATTTTATTTTCATTTTAAATAAATTTTATATTTCAAATCGCTTTTCTTAGTATTTTTAGTTTTAATTTTCAAAAGATAAATAAATTCAATTAGGAGTTTTGTTTTAAAATGGGTGTTTTGCGGGGAAATTTAAAATTTGTTTCATTTGTTTTTTAGTTTTTTCACCTTGTTTCTAATGTTTTTTAATTTGATTTTGAATATATTTTTTTAAATGTAGTTTTTCTCATTTTTTAATTATTTTATTAAGATTTTCCCTTCTTTTAATGTAAATTTAAAAAAAATGGTTAGTAAATAAATTTTAAAGTGACCATTTGGGGTCCAATCTTGGGTTGTTTATTTGTAGGATCCGCTGTCAATGCCACCATTTCACAATTAGGTTGTAAAGAGTCATAATTTTTGAACGCTTTAGAAAAAAAAAATTGTTTGTGGGTAAGCATCACTTTTATTTAGGTGTTGATTTGGGTTTTCTTAGCAACTATGTGAGTTTTGAAGTCCATGCTTCAAAAAATGTTGTAATTTTAACCCTGCTAGGGATTTTTTATTTTGGAAATGATTTTCATGTTTTTATGCAAAAAATAAGGGTTTAAAGGGCTAGAGTTCTCACTCGATGTCACTTGCCTGCTAAGTCGGTAATTGTGTTTAAAATAAACCATCTACATAGTACATCAATGAGAAACTAATAAGTCTCCCATCAGAGGTAAAGTGTGTATGTGTTGTGACAATAATGGACAGGCACCTAACCTCCTCTACACAAAAAGAAGTGATATGTAACTATCGACCAAACACATGAAAATCATCTAGAGAAAGTACATCAACCCTAATATATAATTGAGATTACATGAGATGAATCTCAACAGAAACACCTAATGGGACATCTGGGAACTAGGGAAAACCCTCCCCCCTCCTAGACAATCTGGTAATAAAATAAATATCATTCTTTGTGAGTTGATACCATAGATTGAGACAAACCCTAAATACATGTCGACCATGATCCCAATGGCATATCAAATAATGTAAAAAAAAATAATTTCCTGGAGGGATGTAGCCTCATCATAAAACTTGAGGTTACCATTCATCAAAAGGAAACAAGTCTATGGTACAATAGGGAGGGATTCTCTCCTCTCCCTCTCTTCTAACCTCCCCACTCACATACAAAGTCGTGAGTATGTCAACCTTATTGTTTTTCTCCCACTCAGCCTCAAGCCATCGACATCATCTTTATTCACATACACCATTTCTATCCACATATATAAATAAAACAAATTGAAATTGTAAAACACTCACATATATAACCATTTTGTCTGTGGGATCTGCGGATAGGGTTTGCTCAGTCATAGACCCATTTTCTCCTCGTCGCTCATGTTTCCTTCTTTCACCAAAATCTGTGGTTTTTGTGGATCTTTATTGTCCTCGACTCCTGATCTTTGTTTGTGCTTGCGCTGGGTTGATGGAGTAGTGATCTAAATATTTGGGTTTTCAAGGGTGTGGTATAGCCTGGATTCCATTTTTATTGTTGGTGAACGAGAGTTCCAAGGGGTTTGTTGTGAGATTTTTCATTTCTTCTAATCTAGTGTCGTCACTTTCCCCCTCTGCGTGGTATCGGTATTCTTTTCTCATGCCCTTTCTAGTGTGCCAGAGTGATTTCTTTATCTCATGTTCTCACTGGTGCGGGAGATATTTCGGTCGGCTGAGAGGGTTTTGGCGATGGCTTTGTTCCCTTCCCTAATTTCTCCTTGTTATGTTTTTCGGCCGGCAAAGAAAGTCAACCACATCCAATCAGCTTTTGTGGCGCTTATATCTCTAAGGGTTCCCCATTACTCTCTCAGAAGTCTACGCTTCTCTGATTTTTCTGGTATGTTGAGGGTCTGATGTATTCATATATTTAGGTTCGTATGTGTTGGGTGTTGGTGCTCTGGTTCCACCCCCTTATATGATTATTGGTGAGGCTTGTGCTTTTAGGTCCTTAGTATGGGTGTGCAGTGTTGATTTGATAGTGGGTCATCATTTTGAGGTCCTTCTATTGGGCGTGCAGTATTCTGAGCCCTATGCATTGGTTTTGGAGTTGAATCGCCTCGGGTACTCACTTGTTATCGGTGCTTTGGTGTGTGGTTTCTATACCGCTCTGACCTGGTCCATCCATTTTTTTGGGGTCTTCTTTGGTTTGTTTCACATGACACTTTTCTCTAATGGTGGGGGCCATGACTCTTGATTGATTCTTGTGTCCTTTTTTGGATTGATGCATTGTCCTTTTGATGTCTAATACTTTCAGGTTGTAATCTCTCATGTGGCTTTTAGCCTTTGTTTTTTCTTGGATCCTTTTATCCATAGATGAGAGATGTGCTTTAAATCACCAGAATGTAATTTGGTTCTCTTAGGATGAATAAAATTACACTTTTTCCATGGAAAAAAAACCATTTTTATTTATCAAAAACTGAAATCAATTTATGTTTCAAAAGTGGTAGTTATTAGTGCGGTTCCTAATAACTCATACCTAGAATGTTAATCGTGGTGCTTTATCAAAACACATGCCATTGTCTCTCATGCTATATTTTATTTGGTGCATCGGTGCTATGTACATTTGTCATTAAATGCATTGATATGCACTATTAAGGTGTACATGTAAGTTCGATGATCCATGTTCGCAAATTTCATGGTGCTCGATGTTGTATTATGCATTGATGCTACATTGGTAACTAAACACACCAATATGATAAGTATTATATGTGTGATAGCAATCTAAAGGTTATTCCATATAATGCATTGGTTTGTGGTGCCTTGTGTAATTCTCCCCAACTCATCTAAGGTCCATTACGTGTATAAATACTCATAAAATTAGTAATTTTGGTTAACTAATCTTAGATTACCACCACAAAAAAAATGCGCTTTTAACCATTTGTTGATACAATGAACTAGATACATTTATAGAATTCTAAAATAAACATGAAATGCAACTAATAAACTCAAATACAATAGCATATAATTTTTTCTCAAACACAGAGTGAATACACAACAATTAAACTCATAATTTAACACAAAACAAGATAAACACGATCTTTTCAAAACGGGTTGTGCAACGCTTTGGGATGAATGTACACCCAGCCTATATAATTGTTGCCCATTATATTGGAAAATCAAGTCACTCTAATATAGATATATCAATCCAAAAAAGAGGGTGGTACCTAGTCCCTCACAAATTAGAAACCTAACAACCCACTAGTGTTCTCCACAGCCATCCCCATTTTTCCCACCGTGATCTCTTCCTCTCGACTCCACCCAACCTTAAGCAAGGAATGTACCCTTTTCAATCGATATTATTCCATCGAAAGTGTACCATCTATTTTATCGTGGTCTCTTTGGCACATGTAATCGAAAATCTCTCTAGAAGGAAACTCAAGGGAGCTCTTTCATTGCTACTTAAAACTATCAGAAACAATAGAAATCACTACATACAAGGTAAAATCTTCACAATAGAATTCACACCCCTGTGCTTGACAACATGTTCCTTCGTTGTTTTCTCCAAATACCCATAATTCAATCGGTTTCTCCAACTCCAAATCTCTTTGTATTTGTTCTTTGCTTGTTGCCTCATGCCAAAACATGATTGTCTAGAATTGTTGTAACTTCCCATACGAATTTTCCTCTTTGTGGATTAGTTGTTTGACTTACACTCTTCCCAAACCCATTTCCCTCAATCCCATGATTCCAATAACTATGGGTAGTTAATTCTCACACCCACACCTCTTTTACATGCATTCAATGATTGCTATTCTATATTCAATGGAAAAATTAGAAGTTTAATACATAATGATAATAAAATTCATAAATGTGGGTTGAATAAATAGACATCATGAGTAATTCCCCGTTGGACCCCTCTAAGACATTCTCCTAGACATTCCCCTCTCTTATGTATTAATCAACCCCCATCTCTCGCCCATGTCCCCGCTTAACTTCACACCTTTTTACTATTAAAATTGTAAATATCATTCTATATACACGCTTGACCACTATATACAAGATATTCATATTATGCATTAATTAAACCTAGGATTATAGAAGGGATGTTACATTCCCCATCCCCTAAAATTGTGTGTCATCCTTGGTGCACACTATGACAATATACATGCACAAATTTACAATAAACCACATAATACTAAGAAATAAAAAAAATGCAATTTTACAACTCTAGTAGTAGTAGTTCCAACTAAAATATCATGTTTCTCTCAACCCGTTGACTCGAGGAATGTATCCCCTTCACTAATCTTATTCCATCGGTTTGCATCATTCTTTTATCAAGGCCCCAAAAACAGTTGGCTAGGACTTTGAGATGGGGTTTTAACCTAGTTTCTCAAAAGGGAGTCTCTATTCTAATATTCATTTTTTCTGTACTGATTAAAATTTTTATTATGTATTCATCCCAAGATCAGTTTCAGGAGCTCTCATGTAGCATATTTAGAACCATAGTAATTCCATTGAGCCTTTACCATCCATATAGCTTTGTTATTGAGCACATTGACTTTCGAGTCCATAATGCATACTCATTAGGAGGAAATTATGATATTTAAAATGGGCTTCCTAAGGAAAAATATAAAAATAATAAAATCAGATGCCATATCACACTAAGTTAGAGGTGTATCTAGGGAAGGTTTATCTATATTTATCCATTAATGATGTTATTCATGTAAGTTAGGTTAATATAGAGTTAATACATGAAAGTTAAAAATAATAATGAGAATTTTATAATTTTATATTATCGTACACATACAATAAATTATAATTATCATTTATTGTGCACATACAATAAATGATAATTGGTAGTGGATAAAAAATAACTTACATATAATAAATATAGTATTTTTGTTTTTGAAAATCATATCATCTTAAATTTATTATGTTGGACAACTATTTTTTAATATCTAATAATAAATTTTAATTTAAATAATATATTAAAATTTAATCAATAATAATTAAAAAAATTAATTTAAATAATGTTATAAATAAAATAGTATTTAATTATTATTATCACTTTTATTATTATAATAAAATCACCACACATATAATATCTCATTATATAAACATATCATTATAATATCTCACTATATAAACATATTATTATAATGAAATATTTTTTTATAATCATAAGAAAAATTTACTTTATTAAAATATTTTGTTAACTATAATCAAATTGTAGTTATTATAAAATGATTATAATGAACATTAAACATATGATTATAATGAAACATTTTTTAACCAAATTTTAGCTAATCTATAGTTCGCAATAACTAAATTTATTTTAATTTTTTTAATTTGTTTGTAATTACCATATAAAC